>SEMN01001290.1:0-74935 GCA_005408345.1 Macquaria australasica
CTGTGGAGGTCTGGGTCTGTGGTTGCTGCCGCCTGCTGCCCCCGTGCTCCTGCTCTGCACCCGCTGATGCTATTGCTGTTGTTGCTGTTATTAGTATTGCTATTATAATGTTGCTCTTGGTGTTGTTTCTGTTGGTGTTAACATCAATGCCATTACCATATCTATGCTGTATTGAGCTGCTGTATGTTCTCTTTCCTCCTGCTCTCTCTCTCCCGCTCCCCCCTTCCCCTTCAACCCAACCGGTCGAGGCAGATGACCGCCCACCTTGAGCCTGGTTCTGCTCGAGGTTTCTACCTGTTAAAAGGGAGTTTTTCCTTGCCACTGTCGCATAGTGCTTGCTCATGGTGGGAACTGTTGGGTCTCTGTAAATATAAAGAGTCGGTCTAGACCTGCTCTATTCGAAAAAGTGCCCTGAGATAACTTTGTTATGATATGGCGCTATATATATAAAACTGAATTGAATTGAATTGACCTTGGGGTCCTTTTTTCTAAGGTAGACGGTGCGTGTGTTGCCGTTCTTGTATTGGAAGAGGTTCAGATTGCAGGTCACTTGGTTTTCAGTGAAGTGATCCACGCTAGCCTCGCGTTGTTTCTTCACATTTTCGTCACCCTCGATCACGCAGCACATGGGTTGTATATCTTCCATTTCCGCCTTCTCACTCTGGGCAGTGGGGATCGTGGACTCCGTGTGCAACAACTGACAAGGTTGGATTTGTTGAAAGGAAGGGGTGAGAGCTGTGATGTGAGTGGGTACCTCAAGTGCCATGTCCCAGAATTCATACTTGTCAGCCGTCACATCTTTTAGCAACTTGAGACTCTCCAGTCCCGGGACTGATAGAACCTCTTGTATGAAGTACAAATTACCATCACCTGTCACTTTTGTCGGCATGCATACGACATGTGTTCCTATCATTGACCTGGTACTGTCATAGTAGACGAGGTTGTGTCTTTCGGAATACTGTGTGACCATGGGTATTACCTTTTACCGTTGGTGGTGATCAACTCTTTATCAGGTATATAGAAACACGTGTAATTACCGTATGCTAGAAACATATGTTTAACACCGGAGTTGTCTACACGTTCCATAGACCCAAGATTGTTCCCTCCTTCGATGTTCACTAGGTCCATCAGCGCAAGCAACAATGACTGTGACGGCTTTTGTGGTATTGCGTCGGCGTCTCTGATCACCATTGTCCTGATGATTTTGTTGATTGTCTTAAGTTGTTGCCTTTTCTGTCCTTCGGTTAGTTCTTTATGCTTCTCTATCATCATGGTTGCCACTTTGTCAAACAGTCCTTGTGTACTTTTACAGGTGAAATGACGTGTAGACTTCGTCTCCATGTACCACGGTGGGTGTTTTGTAACAGTGTACAACGGCTTTTTGTTTTCCATGGTGTACCACTCTGATGTCTAACGGTTTCCAAGCCAAATATTGAACACGCCGTAGTCTTAGATGTGAATCGGTTGAGCGTCTCTCCGCTGACTGTGATCAGGATATGGCTTGTGTAGGGTTTTGTTACATGTTAGCCTTTACATAAAGGGTTGCCCCGGTCTCCTCTTATCCACACTGACTCTCTCTTTCACCACAGCACTGCTCTCCTCTTATCCACACTGACTCTCTCTTTCATCACAGAACGGCTCTCCACTTGTCCAACCTCGCTCTATGGCTGAAATTAGGCCAGCTCACATTTGTCAGACCTACGCTGAAACGTCCAACCTCGCTCTCCACTTGTCCAACCTCGCTCTCTCTTTCATCACAGAACGGCTCTCCACTTGTCCAACGGAACGACTATGGCTGAAATTAGGCCAGCTCCCATTTGTCAGACCTACGCTGAAACGTCCAACCTCGCTCTCTCTTTCATCACAGAACGGCTCTCCACTTGTCCAAACGCACCGCGTGCTTTCGCTGTGGTAAACATCCGCTCAAGCTCTATGTGCAGCTCTCAGCTGGCATGTTGATCCAGGTTTTTCCCGTTTTCTGTTCGTCTGCCTGGTCTCTGCACTGGAAGGTGAGCTGTGTCTTTGTATGAGTACAAGCTGACTCATCCAAGGAAGGTGTGTGTGTTGGGTCCCAGAGACGCCTCCATCATTATGTTGGAGTAGAGCAGAGCTGACCTGGAGTCAGACGGTTACGTGTTCTTTTACAGACACGAGCGCTCCTATGAACAATACCAGCTTCCATTTTATCAAGGTCGAGTGGAACTGAGAGATCCAGAGATGAAGTACGGAGACGCATCTGTTCTCCTGAAGAACGTCACCGTGAACGACTCTGGAACATACAAGTGTACAATGGTATTCATCACAGAACACAACGAAACGACACAGAGACCACAGGAGACCAAGTGCCTCATTCATCTGAAGGTTCCCAACTCAGGTGAGTATGCAGAGTCCAGGCTCAGGTGACTATGCAATGGTTTACTGACACATCATACCTGTTTTGTGCTCTGTAGGTCACAACTGGAAACATCTGGGATGGCTATTATGGAGTCACACTTGGTCTGTCAGTTTCTGGTGGACTTCTTGTTGTGGCTGTTATTATTGTATGATTTGTATAAAATGTACAGACCTCGACCTATCACCATGAACATAGTGTGGTGTTTCCTCACAGCGCTTCACGTACTCCCATGAGAAGAAAGAGGATATTTAAATGCATATACTGTAAATCGGTATGTCTAAAGGAGACATTCGTGTCTGTGAATGACTTGAATAAAACAGTAGTGAAAATAAAATAAACTGTCATGTTGTAAAGGATCGTTTGTAAATGAATACCTTACGCCACAACTTTACGTTTCTTCATAGTTTTATTTACCACATGAACGTCAATGACAACACATTTCATATATTGAGGATATGAGATGTTAATAACACATGTACAGTTCATTCAAACATTCAAGGCTGCGCATTCCGAGACAACGGCTTCGAATCAGCTTGACACATAGACAGACGTGGGCTTGCGAGATATGATGGTGTTGTCACCAAGTCATATAGTCCGGTGTATTCGTTCCGCCACAGTGTGTACCAAAATATCGCTTCCTTTCTTGGTATGTATTCCAAAGGGTTATCAGTCGTCTAGATAAAGCCCATCCTGTCACCACATTGCTGGCACGTAGTTCCACAGACTTGTTTCTGGCACATAGTTCCACAGACACGTTGTTGTATTCAACAATGCATTGTACGACACGATGTATATGCTCTGTTAAACAGAATGGCATGTGTCTCAGGGTACCGTTGTAATCGTGGGTAATGTATGTCATCCCCCCTGTCACACTGGTAATCTGAACGGTGCAAGGGGCAGCGGTGTCGAATCGTAGGGTTGTAAGACAATCATCTGTCCTCACAATCCGCAAGTCGTCAGATTCTAACGGTGCATTGTCTAATAGGGCTAGTCCGTGAGTCCCTAATGTAGCCAACAATGCTTTCCATAGGATTACATTTCATGGGATGTAATTGTTCTCTAGCCCTTATCACAGTTATCATACAATAGTCGTTTGGTAACGGTGACACTGTAAGAAGTGCAAAACAACGACCTTCGCCATGAACATAATGCTTCTCGCTTTGCGCCGCGCATGTCTCCAGGACAGCATCAAAGTTTTCATTCCTCATAGCTATTGCTATAGTTGATTCATCTGTATATCCCAACTCAGTCAGTGACTCCCTTATTTCTTCACCCGGTTGGACTTTCAAACCTTGGTCTGCCAGTTCGCACGGTTGGACGTTTGTGGGTGTGTGAATATGTTAAAGATAGCACAACACAAACATGACACACTGTCAAGACTATCAGTATCCCACATCCACACGGACTGACAACAGACAATCCGTTACAGCTATGAGCATGGTTCAAATACCTCAAGCATGCGAGCCTCCTAAGGTGACGGTGTATGATGGTTCGGTGTCTGTGAACATACTCATCACCAACAAGGTTGGAGTGGCAATCTCCTCGATTTTGTCATACACATATGAGAATGTGACAGTGGAGGGCACCGCATCGAATGTAATCCATCCCAACCTTCACAGATACAACAAGTACCAGTGTACCCCAGACAGCGAGGCGGAGTCATCCGTCACGGACGTGGTAATATCCAGAGATGGAACAAGTGTTCGTTTTGGGGAGTATGACTATACCACATGGAGGGGTAGAGTGGTCATCTCCAGGGGCGCATCGGCTAAGTTCGACGATGACATCAAAGATGGCATAGGTTTACATTATGACATTGAAGATAATGCCAGCATTGTCATATACACCCAGAATGACGACCCTGGTATCAACTCACATGGTGTCTTGGTCATGGCTCCTAACTTTACATTACCCCGGTTACACCGAGATCAAACCTGATGACAGCGGTGTTATACGCAACATACATGTAAAGGGTTCTATGATCATCGACCGCTGCATTGATTTGCATGCTTACACGGCGGACTCCTCGGGAGGGTGGTTTTTTGGGCAACAGTCGGATATGTGGTACCAACCGCCCGGGAATATAGTGATACCCGAGAAGCAAACCGAGCTGGGGATTGTGGAACCTGGTGACTTGGTCATCTCCAGGGGAAATGCTTCCGTTTTGCACTCGGATGGGAGTATAGTCTCTACAGGTCTTGTTGCCGTGTTGGTACTATCCAATACTATTAAGCACTATAGACATGGATATTATGTCAAGCGTGTTATCTTTCAATGAGTGGTATATCAGAATACAAAGTGTATAAGACTTACAAAGTACCATGACCTGTAGATGTCTATCCTGCTTTCTGTGTTCATTGCATGACTACTGATGTGTGGCTATAAAGGTACAAAGAAAATAAAGTTGTATAATGACCGTGCTTGCTGTGCGTATTTCTTCTAACCCGGGCCTTATGGGTCCTTACAATGTCCTGTTTCGTACACAACACATCACTACGCTTATATTATTTGACACAACACACGTTTATTTTCACCAACCACACATTTATTTCAAGAACCATACGTTTATTTCAACAACCACATGGAAGGTGATACGGTCTTTTATATACATTTGCATCTACAGGGTTGTAGGCGGCTATAGCATTTTAGGCCGTGTCTTCGTGTATTTCCTCAACACAACACCGCCTCCACCGCCACATAACAACATGTACCCTAATCCGGCTGAAAGTGCTGTGCACCAAGCCATGAGTATAGCTACAGATGTCCAGAGGGCCGCATCGCTGGCAAATCCTGAAAGTCATCCTCCGAATGTGACCCTGCTTGCAGTTATCTCATCGTACCGTTTGTCAAAGTCTTCTAGACTTTTTGTGATGTTATCAAGGTCCTCTTTCACGTCTATGAGCTTTATGCTGGTGTTTATGGCCTGCAGTATGTCCATTTCGGGCATTCCGGGAACGTTGTCTTTCAGTAGATCTGCAAAGGACACCGGTCCGTCCGATATGTGTGGCCTGGAGAATGATTTGAGTGGAGGAGATGTGATCTCCACCGCGGCTGAACCCTTCATCCACGTTACTTTGTTGTCCCGGTAACAAATGCCTCGGTGACAAGGGGCGCACACTGTTTTGCACTCAGTGGGGTTCTTGATGCATCTGAGGTATCTGTCGTGAAGCTCTGGCTTGTGACAGTACTTCCCGTAACATTGGGACGGTTCGTAATACATACCATCTATGAACCACACATTGTAGTCAGGCCAACAAGGTACTCCATCTGTACTCATCTTGGGCATAGGTATGATTCCTCTGACTACGGTCTTCTGCACGGTCCCGGGGATAGAATGTACACTAAATATCTTTCTGTCTTTATACAAGGCCGTGCCCACGGTCGGAAACTCGGACAACCCGGGGTGTTCCTGCATGACAGTCATGCCACTGGGGCAGCTACCGGATCGCTTAGACGCTATCTCTCGTAGGCAGTTTTCCACTCCTCTAGCCATGAACTTGGTGTGCATTGCAGCTTGCATAATCTGATGTGTGACACTCTGCATCTGAGCGTACCACATCTGATAGCTGGGCATGACCGAGAACATGACGTTGGTGTCGCGCATAGCCGCCTCCGTGTTCCTCATCATGGCGTCTCTCATCAAGACAAAGTTGCTGTTCACGATCTCGTTATTCTTCTGTATCTGTTTTTCCTGCTCGTTGATTCTACCGTTGACCAGTGCTATATTGGTATCGAGCTAGTTACTCACTTCGACCAATGAATTAGACACTGAGACGTACGAGTTCTTGAGGGAATCCATTTGCTCCTCCAACTTGTCCACCCTATTGGACACATGCCAGACGAGCCCTAAGGCAGCACCTCCTGTCACTACCCCGAGGAATCTCTTGTGTCTAGTGCGACTTCCCTGTGGCTTGTCTAACCAGGGAAAAGGCGCGTTATATGGTAGCTCGTACATCTTGGCTTTCTTCTCCTGCACAGCCAATTCCTCGAGCCCTTCCCTCATCAACTCTCCAGCCCTGCGAGCGTCATTGATGATCTCGTGTGCGGAGTCACATAGTCTCCCGTAGTCTCTCCGACAACTGTTGTCACCTCCGCATATGGCGATCAGACAGGGCCGTAGAGCGCTCACGTTGTAATTGACGCAGCTCACATTCAGGTTGATGTAGTCTATAGTCCGGACTGAAGTTGGAGACAAAATACAGCGCTTCTACGGGTTTCACTATCACACCATGTTGGGCTTCGACCACCGGTTTGTCGACCGTGTATCCGCCGTCCACCGATACTACGTTCATGCTATGCAAAGTCTCCCAGGTGTTGTAGGCGGTACACACTTTGTTCACGGGAGGCACGTACTCAACAACGTGGTCCGTATCTAAGATGCCCACCATGTAGTGGTTGCGGTCCGTGGTGGGGATGAGGGTGTTGATGTTGATTGTGAGCTGTGGCGGCGTTGTGGACACGGTGGCCTTTTTGTTGGGTTCTCCCAGGGTGCACGAATCGAGCTTGTACAAATCGGCTATGTAGATTTTAGCGTAGCTGGTGCTGTACAGCTCCTTGTGGGGTTCCACGAATACACCCAACGCCCCCGTGAGCAGCTATGAGCCCGGGACACACGATCGTGTTACTCAAGCCTATGTTGTACTGAGGGTCCAGACAGTTCTTGGAGCCGGAGGCAGGGTCTTTGTATCGCGTTTCCGGGACGTTTATGACCATGTCGGCCAGCTTCACCACGCCGGGCTTGGTGACATCTACATCTGACTCTAGCGCGTGACATTGGCGTCCCAGTGGATATGCCCGCTGCTATCTGTTGTCTTTTCCAGTCCCTCAGCCTGTGTATAGCCGACGTAATACCCAGTATTGCTGGGGTGTCTGACCTAATACCTCGTCTGAAATCCGAATCGACTAGGGCTACGATAAACTGGTTGACACCGAACGCGACCGCTACCACCTCGGGATATCGCTTGAGCGTCTCCAATGAGGTCGATGTTACGGTGATGTTCACCATCACGTCCCTAGCCCAAACGGTGACACTGGATCCCGAACAGCACTTGGTGTTGAGGTTCTCCTCACATTTTAATGCAGCGCTGGTTTCCATGTCGGCCAGCAACAAATCCACTTTGATCTCGGCCTGCTGCGAATCTATACGTTCGAGCGGGCTGATCTGCATTCCTCCCGTAAGAGACAGCGTGAAGATTACCTTGTTGGCTCTGACTCCTTGCCTTAGCAGAGTCAAGATGTAAGACATGACCCCCTCAGAGGAATCACCTCCCTATGTATGAATAGTCAACACGTCGTCTGTCTCGGGCCATGTTCTGCTTGCAGCGGGCGCATATAGCGTCAACCTCAAGAGCTTGAAAGCCGCACACTGAGGATCGGGGTCACACTCAGCCATTGGGTCCTTGTTAAAGTAATAGTCTCTATTGGCAGGGTTGGCATGGAGCATAATCGATATCTTGTTCAAGGGGGTGTTTGCAATTACGCGATCCGAACACTTAAACCGTCCCGGGACCTCGAAACAGGACGCTCTGTCCAACCTCTTCACGTAAGCACCGAGCATAGATCGGTCGGTCTGTAGGTGGGAGAGATCGTCTGCGGAGTCACGGAAGGGTCTCCAAAACACGTAGATTGTCCCAGGGCAGTAGTGGGTACACATGTCACTAGTGCGGTCATAATGGGTGACAGTCAAAGCAAAGCCGCTGCGGCTTACACCTTGACACCAGCCTGTCGTTGTGCCGCACGTGTTAACGGTAACTCAAACGTATGGAGCATAACCATAAGGGTCTGCGTTATTGACAGGGTTGCCCATGAGGCACGGGAACCATAAGAAGGGTTAGGGTTAGGGTCATGGATTCGGATTGTGAACGGGTTGTATACACAATACAGTGGTACCGTGCTCTCTCACGCTGTACATAAAATAAGATATAACAACAACTAGCGCACTGTTCATACGTTAAGGTTCTATAGTACCTTGTTATTGATTATAACAAAAGCCAGTTACAACACAGGTTTACCCCGTGGGACCTTTTTCATTATCATTGTGCTTGTATTTCATCAATGCCTGGCATGTAGACGCAAGCCCAATAAACTGACTGCATCGTTGTGCACCTTAGCCATATCCTGGTCTGCAACGAAGAGCGGTCTACCCATGTGTGTTCTCACCCGGTTCATAATGCGAAGGGAAGCGGTGTTTGCCAAGGAATACGATTTGCTGATCATGTCTACGGACATGTTCTGTATCACTCCGATGACATTT
Source organism: Macquaria australasica (assembly GCA_005408345.1). NCBI lineage: Eukaryota > Metazoa > Chordata > Actinopteri > Centrarchiformes > Percichthyidae > Macquaria > Macquaria australasica. Next base: position 8,649 of record SEMN01001290.1, read on the forward strand.
TCATCCCTCATAGTGTGGGCCAGGTGGACGTTGACTTGTTCCTCCGTGAATCTATGACCATAGGATTCGAGGTACGTTTTAACTTCGTGACACTTAAGCACTTTAATGGAATCCAAGGTGTTCTTGTCTAATTTGCACAAGGGACAGTCAGTGTCACCATCGTTCTCGTACTGCACGGCGGATATGGATGGGTGATCGTGGGCGCCGAGATTCATGTACAGCACGGGGTACTGTTTCTATATGAAGCGATCATTGTCACTACTCTTGGAAACGTCCCGATCCTGCTGCACCCCGGGCTCTGGGAACATGTTGAATATAGGGTCTGAGGCCATGGTTGACAAATAGCCTTGTTTCACCGATGTAGGTTGCAAGTCCGATGCGCGATCTCGTCTCAAGGGTGAAGTGGTGGGAGACTCTACATCGGACATGTTAGGATTACTAATAGACACAGATGCTCCTGTTTCTCCCAGCGACGTCTGATTTCGATCCCTGTTAGGGACAACCCGGGTCTTCTTAGGAGGTTCATTTTGTACATTATCCGATTCGGTTCTTGCTCTCACCTTCTCACTCTTAGGATTTTTATCAGGGAGGCCGGGTCGAATAACTCCACGTGAGGATGAATACTGCTGAGAGGAAGAAGCACACGTCATTGGGGTTGAAGAAGAAGGAAAGTTATAAGAGGAGCCGTGTACATCCATCATCGACTCAAGGTAGAAATGGAGACGCTTACAAGGCCGTGGCAGGATTTATCAAAAGTGATAAATACACGGTATGTGGAGGAGTTATCACCTCATGTGACGGCATACGTTGGGGTAACCACTGTGTATTCCGCACGAGTTCAAAGCACGTCATTGTCATAGTGAACAGTGAACATTGTAAATGGTGCAAAGGGGCCTCGTCAACACCTATGCAGGATACCGACTTCGACGAAGCCAGGACTAGGGCGTACTTACGGGGTATGTTCCAACTCAAGTCGTCGGACTATCCAAACTGATATCCGAACTCATGAAAACGCAAACACACACTGAAGGCCGCAGCTTCCCGTTCACCGGCACACCACCATATTGCACAATTGACAACGTGACACATATATCTGGTCTTGCTCTTCAGAAATTGATCGAGTTTGACGAGGAATTTGTCTGGGGAGACAATCTGATTTTTAACACCAAGGTGTACCGTTCTGATACGGACTCGTACTAAAGTATAGGCAATAGCGCACTAGGAGATTCTTGGCGAATTACGTGGCACGCTACGGGATAGAGACATGGCGGTCCCGAGATGTGTGACCCCTCTGGTGAGCCAAGGAGACAGGGTTGGACCTGTGTTCAGCACGAAAGACGACTGCGCGTTCGTGAACGTCTCACGCAGTGACAAGACGAGAGCCGTCATAAACATGACCAGCATGACTCTAGTGGAATACGCTGAGAGAGGCAAGTACCCTACCGGGGAACTGCATTCGGACCAGTCTCTATTTGTGCCGATATTCTGCAAAGAGTGTTACGGTACTACCGAGGACGATTACACCGAGGCTCTGACCAACATCACATCGGAGGGAAGGGACAGGTTCCTCGTGGGAATGTGTAGCGTATTTGGTGTTGCGCAGAACGAGGTGTACCCAGAGTCCAGGAGAGATTTTATTGTGGGGAATGACATGTCGTATTCCGGAGCGTGTCACCCGCAACCCGGTAGAGCTGTGTTCATGCACAAGGTCAAGAAGGACATCGGTCGAGTCAAGTGTTACTGGCATGTCCACAGCAGGTCTGTAGACAAAACCTTCCTGTACTGCTGCGTCGTGTGTGCCGATGATAACTACACTGACGGTGTCCTGAAGCCGGAGATGAGCATGGGCTTCAGCCTTGGCACAGTTGGAGATAACAATAGCGGCCCCGTGACCGAAGAGTGACCAGGGTGCTTTTATACTCTGGTAACAGGTAAGGATCTGAATCCCACCATGATTAGGATGGGGTTTTCTACCCTGAAGAACTCGATTCTCGAAGCGGGTAGCAATCTGGGCGATGACCAGACCAAAAGTCTCTCCGATGAAACGGTCGATCGCTCCTAAGGGCAAAGTATCACAGAGACCGTTAAATCCTTGGTAAAAGCCGTCTTGGACCAAGCCGCTGAGGTACGAGTGCTCAAGGATGTATTGGAGGCCATCAAGATTCAGAACAACGTACTAACTCAGAGACTGAAATGTCCTGACGATCCAGACACGCTGTTCACGTTGCAAGGAGCTAAGGATTTCACCACACGCACCGGAGTGAAAAGTAAACTCCGCACTGGTGTATCGTGTAACGAGGAAGATACTAACGCCGGAGTAACAGCACATACGGAAGATACTCCGGTACCTAAACCTGAACAGATGGAAAACGCAATGTCCGCTACTCAGACTCAAATTGATAACCTAATTCAGCTTTTGCAGCAGCATCAGCAGCAGCAGCCCTCGCAGCAGCAACAGCTACCTTCACATCAGCAACAGCAATCACAGGCACAACTACAAGCTCTACAGAGCATCATGCAGTTGGCTCCCATACTTCAACATTTTTCACAACCTCAAACCCAACATCTGTGGAATCCTCAGCAACAAGAGCAGCACGGGGCGCGGGTTGTCTCCAACCCTAGCGGCGTATCGAGTGGAGACAATGGACCGTTTCGATATGGGTCTCTGACCGAGGAGCAAAGGAGGACGATAGCAATGGAATATAACAAGGAGGAATGCGAGAGACAGGCTGCAGCCCAGAAAGAACAAGAGAAGATGCTCGATTCGATCAAGGCCAGCGTAAGAGATGTCATATTAGAGCAACATCGCGGCCTCATCTAACCAAGCAATGGATGTGTTGCAGAGTTTAGCCAGAGACACGGCGTATAAGCGTGTGCGAAAACAGAACAGTGATGACCGCGTTGCGGGGGATATCTAGAAAATAATGACCGAACTACGTGAACTTTCGTTCTATACAACAGTCCAATACGACCGTGACTAATAAACAACAAGCTCCATATCCTCTGGAATAGCCAACACCATGAAGCAGCCAGTGTCTGTGGCAGAGTTCATCTCATCCGTTGTCACAAAGAAATAGATACCCGACACAAGATCGTGGGAGCATACAGCTTGTGAATGTTGTTTTTAAGTATGCGTGTTGATATTTCGTGTGCACAACCCAATAAAGGTTTATAAACATATCTCAGTCCACACGTCTATGTTTGTGTTTGATAAAACATTACCCACAGCAGTTGGTGCAGGTAACGCACGGATATAGGGTTGTGGTGACGGGAGACAACTGTGTGCGCAGCAGTAAGCGAGCCACTAACGACATACGTTTCTAACGCGTACTATAATCTGACACTTGATCTCAGCTGAGACCCAGCCGCCGCTTACTATGACCTCCCAGAAGTCAATCTGCTGCTTGCTTAACGCGCAGCCTGTGACAGTGGAATCAGAACAGGGTCAGTCGATGAGCTCGGCGATTGGTGAATATAACGACGACGGGTTGGTACTGTCACAGACGAACGGTTATAGGGGACAATGGAACAATCTGGCACTGGGTAATCTCGATTTTAAATGCGTTCCCTCTCAAATGATTACGGGAACCACTCTCCTCATGTTGGCGATGTGTGTGTGAGATTCATGCCTATTGTCAGTCGCTCTGAGGAATACGCGTCCATTGTGGACCTATACAACACGTACATTGCAAAGGGTAGCTCTCTGATGGCCCACAGTTGTATAAATAGCTACACGGGCGTCCAGGAGCTGTGCATCCCCGCGATTCCCATCCACGCCTTCGTATCCGAGTGGAACAGATCACTCCAACAGTTTCACGATATGATCAAGCGTAACGGTTCGGATAACCGGCAGACTCTATACCAACGCCGCCTCACCGTGGTGTCCAACGTGACAGACATCGCTCTTAAGAACGTTCCCATTCTCAGCGACCACCTGTGGATCGTGCTGCACTCTATCGTATCGAATCCGTCCCTGGTAAAGCAAGTGGTGCAGCTGGTGGGCTCTATCGCATCGGTATCTGGCGCGATGTACCACATGGGCGACGTGGAAAGCACCACAGTGCCGGGTGATGAAACCACGCATGCTGGGAAATTGTACCTGATAGCTAAGTCTGTGCCCGCAACAGGCAACAATGTCACCATTCTGGAACACGAAGCCGGCGTCACACTAGGTTTAATCTGGGTCAACCATGAAGATGAACTGTACGATCATTTGCGCAACAGCCAAAACTGTCACTACGTGCATATAGGCACAGAGGCCGGGAACACCTTCAGATGTAATGGTTTTTGTGAGTGGCGCTATTACAACCACAGCGTTTTCAATAGGATGATCAAGATCGGCCGGGAGACCGTGGCAAGATATGTGAACACCGAACTGGCTGGCAACACTGGAGACTCCGCTAGACTGGTAACCATAGCGTAACCAGCCACCATTGTGTGTTTGGTAGACATTAAGATAAGATAAGATAAGATAAGATAAGCCTTTATTGTCCCACAGCGGGGAAGTTTTTAGCAATGCAGCAGCCAGCAAAAGTGTCATATATAGAAATACAATAAAAATAAATAGAAAAATAGAAAAATAGTCCTATACACAGTATAGAAATAAATAAATAATAGAGTGACTGAGTGCAGTTGTAAGTATGAACAAATAGATAAGATAAAAATATTGCACATATATAATATACATGTATATGAAAAATATTTCACAGCAACATATGAAGTAGATAACATCATGAATACAATATATGTATAGTGATAATGCACAGCAGCAGATGAAGTATAGTAGCGAATAGTCTGCACACTGACAGTCAAGTGTAGATTACCGGGAGTTGTACTGATTATAGAGTCTGACAGCAGCATGCAGGAAGGACCTACGGTACCTCTCCTTCAGACACCGCGGGTGGAGCAGCCGGTCGCTGAAGGAGCTGCCCAGTTCTGAAAGAGTGACATGTAGGGGGTGGGAAGTGTTCTCCAGTAGTGATGATAGCTTGGCCACCATTCTCCTGCCTCCCACCACCTCCACTGGGTCCAGAGGGCATCCAAGGACAGAGCTGGCCTTCTTTACCAGTCTGTCCAGTCTCTTCCTATCCCTGGAAGAGATGCCACTGGCCCAACAGGTCACCCCATACAAGACAGCTGATGCCACCACAGAGTCATAGAAAGTCCTCAGGAGCGCACCCTGCACTCCAAAAGACCTTAGTCTCCTGAGCAAAAAGAGACGGCTCTGGCCCTTCTTAAACAGAGCGTCCGTATTGTCTGACCAGTCCAGTTTGCTGTTCAAGTGAACACCCAGATACTTGTACGATCTCACAATCTCAATGTCCATCCCTGGATGTTCACTGGTGTAGGTGGAGGGAGTTTGCGCCTGCCGAAGTCCACCACCAGCTCTTTGGTTTTACTCGCGTTGATCTGGAGGCGGTTCTGCTGACACCAACCCACAAAGCCCTGGGTCAGTTCTCTGTACTCCCCATCATCCCCGTTGGTGATGAGGCCGACGATGGCAGAGTCATCAGAGAACTTCTGCAGGTGACAGTTCGAAGTGTTATGGGTGAAGAAGGTGTACAGGAAAGGCGCCAGAACGGTTTCCTGTGGAGCCCCTGTGCTGCAGAGAAGTGTGTCAGACACACAGTCCTGTAACCTCACATACTGTGGTCGGTTTGTGAGATAGTCCAGGATCCATGCTGCCAGGTGATGGTCCACCCCAGCGTGCTCCAACTTGTCCCCCAGAATCCTGGGCTGGATGGTGTTCAAAGCACTGGAGAAATCAAAAAACATGATCCTCACAGTGTTTCCAGCCTTTTCTAGGTGAGAGAGGGATGTTTGAAGTAGGTAAATGACAGCGTCATCCACCCCAATGCCAGGTTGGTAGGCAAACTGCAGAGGGTCCATACATGGGCTCACCAGCAGACGCAGGTGAACAAGGACCAGTCTCTCCAGGGTCTTCATCAGGTGAGAGGTCAATGCCACTGGCCTATAGCCATTGAGGTCCTTGGGGTGTGGGGTCTTCGGCACAGGAACCAGACACGATGTTTTCCACCGTTTTGGCACCCTCCCCAGCTTCAGACTCAGGTTGAACAGGTGTTCAACAATCCCACACAGCTGGTCCGCACAGGACTTCAGAAGTCTGGAGCTGATGCCATCTGGGCTCGCCGCCTTCCCCACCCTTATCTTCCTCAGTTCGTTTCTCACCTGGGATGTTGTGAGGAACAGTCCAGTTGAGCTTGTAGAGAGCATGGGGGCTGAATGGGGGGTGTTAACCATGCAGACATGGCATTCACAACCCACATCTACCGGACATGTTACCCAGAAAATATCTACCGGATCAGGATGTGATCCTATGTGCCTATCTGAATAGGATTGCGATGACTACAAACATCCATCCCTTGTACCTACCCCCTGTAGTGTGCTGGCTCAATCGAGCGTCTGTCAAGGTGCGGCGTGTCAAGGGTCTCGTGTTCAACGTACACAAGATTATCTCCAGTGTGCTAGTGATCGCAACTGTCTTTGTGCACATAATCAGATTGTGGAACGTGTTCACGTGGGGTCTGCCTGGGGCCCTGTGGTCTCTGATGGTATGTATCACTCTGATCGGGGGTTCCGTTCTAACCATCCTGAGCTCAGACAGCCGAAGCAATCGCAGTGACACCGGTGCTATCGTGGACCCGATGTCGTGTGTATCCATTTCCAAGAAACTCGTGATGTTCACATTTTTCTTAGCCACCTACATCTCCACATGGTTATACTACGAAAGTTGCGGGGGTCCGGGGGTCCTACTGTCATGGACAGAATGTTCAGGGAAACGAGGTCCGGATCTGTTTCCAATTCTGAAATGGACAACGTTTGTGTTTGTCTGGATTAACACGATCAGCTTTGTGAGATTATGTCGAGTAAATTAACCCGATGTCATATCTCCAAGCGACTTGTACTTCCATTTACTTTCCATCGCGTATCTATCCTACGACCTGACGCAAGGGGATCTACAACCTGTGAATTCCATATGGCTAGCTGGGTACAAGGTGATATTCTTGATTGCAGGTATCAAATCGATCACGTCCTACATTTGTCTGGAACTGAACACCCTGCTCGCTAGGACCAGACATCTGCAATTCTCAGCTCTCACGACAACTAGCAAAGGCGAGATGCTTGCTTTGTACAGAGAAGAGAGAGCATCCGACTGTGACAGCGCTAATGCGCGTTGTAGCAAACGAGCCTACGGAGCAAATACTATTCACCCCACACGACCAGTACGACCCGGCGCCGGTCTTCTGGTGCAGTGTGATGGGTTTATTATTACTCTACAACACGGTCCACCTAGCTCTAGTTCCGTTATCATACACATCGCCTCTATTCTTCGGCATGCCTGCATACGTGCTTTACTGGGGGGTCGTGAGAACGGGTCAAATGTTGTTAAGCTGACCAAAGTAATGTATTAAGGAAAGAGGCCACCCCCGCACAACTCGATTATTTCTGACCGAAATGGTTCAGCAGGATCTACGAGCAACACACCCAAGGCAATTCGAGACCAGGACAATCTGTTTCTCTGGAGAAACGTCTGGACCAGTGTACTCTTGTGGTCTTATGCATACTGATCTTGTTGAACATCGTACTGTGGTCCGTCAGACTGTGTTTCAATACAAGTCCCTTAGTCGAGTGAAAAGTGAGGCGATTCGAAACCGTGACTAGGAATGTCTCAGTCTGAGAAGGACTGGTGGATCACGATGTTGAAAGAAAGGTCCAGTGGGAAACCAATGACAACCCTGCATGGATGGCAAGATACAGATAGCTGGTGGATTGCGAGGTCCAGTGGGAAACCGATGACAACCCTGCGTGGATGGCAAGATACAGATAGCTGGTGGCCCAACATGAAATCAAAAAGAGGAAAGAGCACCACACCCTTGGAGCAGGCTGGTGGCAGAGATGGCCCCTCTGCCATGTCACCTGTACGTGATGGAAATGATAGCGCAGCATCTGAGAACAATGTACCCCCCCACCCAACCTCCCCTCTGCCTATGATAGAACAACAATGTTGCAAATGTTCTGTCATAAGGTTAGACAAGCCACTCGTCAGGCACAGTAAGCATCGTGCACATGATTACATAAGAAAGATTAAGAAGGCTAACCATAATCACGGTGAAAACACAGAATCTCACATTGCAAAGACACATTAGGATTCATTGCTATGGTACATGTTTATGTTGTTATATTGTAATATGTGTGACACAATAAAGCTGTATAGAAGACAACAAGTGAATCGGTGTTTCATTTTGTGTGCCCGTGTTTTATTAAAGTACATAAACAACGTATGCAAAGCAAGTACAAACAATCGTACAGTGGTAAGAGAACGACCATCTGTAGGCCACCGTGTGACTTATCACGATAGCCATCTGTTCACATTGAGCTGAGCCATGAATCTATCGCCAGTCTTGATTGTGCTTATGTTACATCCATTGCAGGCCCGTACAACCTGTCCCCCTGCGAAACCTTGTACGCATTCCATGATGGTCATAGCATGCCTGATGACGGTCCTCAGAAAGTCTTTAACGGCATCATTGTCTACAATGCCGGTGACGGTTGCCGCGTCGAAATTGTTGTTCACAGCATTTGCAGCTGCATGTCTCACATTAGTGGACACATTGCCATAACCAGCCCCGTTGGCCATAAGTGACATCATAGATAGTATACTCTGGGGTGTGTAAGGTGACACTAGTTGAAATACATCGAAGTCGTGCTCCTGCTTAATAGTCTGTATCACCTCTTCCACGGGGTCTCCACCGGCTTCACAGTTCACTCTTCTAGTAGCCAGCAATCCTCCCCATATACCACTGTTCACGTGTTTATGGTAACCTAGATCGAGTTCCACCTCCTGTTGTGCAGTCACGTCCTTCGGGTTGGGGAGCTGTAGCGTGAAACGGTCTCCCTGCTTCAGGGACTGATGTCCTGTGTTGATCAGTTCCACTTCGTACAGATGCGGGTTGTTCAGGAACGGTCTATTCGCTATGGCACTGCCGGTGGTGCAGACCGCCATGTTTTTTAGATACCCTATGTAATCAGCGCTCAGTCCGTGTAGCGTGGGTACATACGAATCTCCGTCCTTGATAAAGTGGAACAGGCCACCGGGTAGGTAGTTGTTAGCCGACTCGTACTTGTAACACCCATAAGGAACGTGTGTGGTACCCGTCCGACGCTCGCTCAGATTGTGTGTGTACGTGCGAATCGGTTGATGTATTCTGGTCGATGACATAGTTGATGTTTCGGAAGTCAGGTACGTTGGTTGGACACAGGCGACGTGCTAGTATAGCGTGCGTCAATTGCAGAAAAGGAACCTCTCTGCGATGGGTCTTGGCAGGTTGGCGAGTACGGTATGTTGGGTTGCTTGAGCACAAGCGAGACCGCTAGGAGCAGCTCCAGGAGGATGACAGCATCGACACTGCTAAGCCTGAGCAACCTGACCATAAACGTATTAAGATTCTCATCTGACAGCACGCCGAATGTCCGTGAGAACCAAGGACACCATCTTAGCAAAATGTACGAATTTAGATCATCTTGCACACTAGGCCTGGGTGGTGTGATGCTCTCATCCGGCTCACCCCGTGTATAACTTTGCCTGCATAGCAACAGCTGCACCCGGTTAGGCTTCTTTTCGTATTCCTCACTGATGTCCACCAGAGACCTAGATGACGTTAAACATATCAACTCCTCCAGAGTTAGCTCGTGCCACCTAACATCCGGGCTCATATTCTTTGTGGGTTGTGTTATAGTCTCCAAGGCTGCCGCTCAACTTATGCCAGCAGACACACGGTTGTTTGCATCTTATAGCGAACGTAAACACCTCATGATGAATATTGCATCTCCACCCTTTTGCGATATGCCACCAATCTCGCGTTATAAAAATCAACAACCCCGAGCTTCTCTACGAAGTTGCAGTTTGTCATTTGTAAATTCTCTCTTTTCACCACCCTAGTGAGCACGACGTACACCGAGGGCTTAATGGGTGACATGGAGAAATGTCTGGGTGGATGGTAGAGCACTCCCCCGTGCACGGTGCTGCCTTGGCAGTCGTATGTGTTCATTGCCAGTAGACAGGCCAGTGGGTGTGTGGTCACGGTCCAGTTCAGTGCACTGAAGAGAGACAGACAACATAACATCCTCTCCAGTAGGTCTACGTTCATCAGACCGTATTCGTCTACTATCAGTACGTTCATCCCCAAGAACGGTGGTGCGTTCTCCATGATGGCCTCTTTCTGAGGAGGTTTGGGTATCCTCATTTGCTGGATTATTTTACTGCACACCGCACACGACTCCGGTCTTAGCTTTCTACACGAGTGTCTTCCGTTCACTTCGGTCCGCTCAGGGGGCAGGTCGGATTGATGCAGTCTATTGAAAAGAGAGATGGATGGCCAGTATGTGTTATAGTATCGCCGCGTGAAGTCCTCGAGTGAAAGCTTGTCATCCAGCAGTTCTTTTTTCAACCCCATCATCTTGTGGAAAGTGTAGACACGATCCAGGGAGCAGGATTCAATTAGAGTACCCGCTGCCTTGTTGGTCATGGCGCTCACGGTGACGCTAATGTTCATGCTATTTAGCTTCTTCTCCAGTAATGATATAGCATACGATTTTCTGCAGCCAGCGTCTCCGCTTAGCAGAGCAACTTTCATATGCTCGCCTCGGGACATGTGCAGCTTGACCATTTTCCTTACCCATTGTTCTTGACAATATCTGGACATGGCCAACAGCGCTTTCATCGTTCTCAGGGTATCCTCCTCTTCCAGACGCAGTCTCTTGCTCTCGGACTCTCTCACCGGTTGATCATAACCATCTCGCTCGGGTGTCCCTTCTGTAGGCATTGTGTCTGGGTTGATTTATGTATCTATCTATTTATGTCCCTGTACAGTGTTACGGAATAAGTGTATCGTTTGACCACGGTGACTCGAATAACACACGCTTTGCAAGAGGCCCTGGTGTGACACCTGATATCGGCGTTTTAAAGGAGAAGTAGTCCTGGTCACTTTTATGACCGTAGGACTTCCCCTCTTTACCTTGCCCTCCCAGCCCCCTGTGTTTCATAAAAGCAGAGAGGGATTGTCCCAACCGAAGGGGGTCTTCACGAGACTGCTTGTCTACATCTATACTTTCTGCTGCGCTGCTGATGTGAGGAGGAGCTTCAATTCCTTCCAGTACAGAGCGCAAGACTCTGTTCCTGACAGAGTGGGAGCCTCCTTGAGGCTCGCTTTGGTCTACACTCAACCCGGCCATGAGCGGTACATACACTACACCTTGCGTCTTCCGCACCCTCTGGGCTCTCTCTCGTACACACATGAACCCCTCTGCTGCTCTAGACACCGTATCTCTGAATAGTGTGACGTACATGTTCTTGCTTGTGTACAGGACTGCGGTCGTTACCCCCCCCTTCCCCGTGTTATGTAGAACATTCAGGAGCCCCGCTAGCACTTCAATCATCGGAGCATGTGCCCTGTACTCAAACAACAACCAAGCAAAGTCCTCGGTGTCCACCCTGTCCGTATATTTGTCTGCGTTGCCTTGTACGTTGGCTCTACAGAAACCAAAGTGTTTGGCGTACCACTCGGGCTCCCTTTGCGATAGCATGATGTTTATATTCTCTAACACTACGCTGAACCCTGCGGCTATTTTATCGCCCACTCTCATCTCAAACAGCTTCTGTAACACTCCCACCGGAGTGACAGGTTGACCGGGTTTAAACATGCGATCCTCTGGTAGCGACACTGCAAGGTAGTGTCTCCCTACCCAATCTAAGTGAGGGTGCGACTCTTCCATACTACTGTACTGTCCATCGGTTGCTCTCACTGGTTCCTCGGTCTTGACGGTCTGACTCTCTGACAGCTTGATCCGCAAAGCTTCTCTTTCTTCACAAGCTTCCTCGAGAGCCTGTCTCGTATCCTCCAGCTCCTTTTTACACAATTCGAGTTCATGCAGTGTGTGTCTGTGGACATCGCCCGAGCTCTCGCTGGCACCTTTTGTTGCGGCGTTGGTCACCCTAGCTACATTTGGGTCGGCACATTCTTCATCAAAGTTCCCTTTCCGTCTTCTCAAGTCTGTGGAACGTAACGTGGTCATCTCGCGTGCAGCCTCGGTTCTCTGCTTGTGCTCCATGTCTAGCGCCTTCTTGATTTCCATGAGTTCGCGCTTCAGGTTTGCTATCATCTTTATGTGAGGACCACTGGCACATTGACCGCATGATTCTTCTCTTGTTCTCCTTCTGCACAGAGATGAACCGCTGCACGTCGAAGGCATGCTTGTGACTATATTGTGTTGTATGGGCAACAACAAGTACAGGGAGACGTACACATAGTAAACTTCAATGATACACATGGACCAGGTCTGCGTTTCATAAAAAGCACACAGTTTTTATTGCCATAACATGGAAACGGGAAACATAGCTCCTTGAAAACAACACCATCCCAAAACGCACAGGTCACCTAAGTGGGACCATGACCGTTACAGTTCAGAGTGATGGAGATGGCCGGAAAGGGTATGGGTATGTCGAGAATACGACGCATGTACATGATCAGAGGCCACATCATCACCCATGTTGCGGACACTAAGGTGTATAACAAAATTAACGAAGACCAGAAGGAGACCAGTTGTCAGGAAAATCCACCATTTTTGGAAACCGCTAATGAACCACACGATGATGATGATGATGTGAAGTCCTAATCCACAAAAGGCTCTGCACCATCCTGCAGTAGTGCTAGCCGACACCACACACAACCAGAACCCAATCAAACCAAACAGGACAGTGATGGATATGGCAATCGTGAATGTTACATCGTTGCCTCCTCGAAGCCAATCAGTGATACATAACCCATCTCTAGGAGGCGATTCGCTGTATTGTGGCCCCAGCGCAGCAGTGGCCATGGCACTAGCTGTAGCCTTTTCTGATTCAGCATATGTTGGTAATGGGTCGGCAAAGCTGCTGTATGGCGGAGGTGCTGAGAATACACTTTGAGAAATAGTCTCAGGTGCCGCAGCGTCTGTCATAGCGTCGATGGTGGTGTAAGGGCAGGTAGATGTTGTGGATAAAGAACAAGTGTTGCATAAAGGGTACCCACCTGGTTGGTCTCTTGAATCTGAGATTCTCCAGGAACCTGGCCTTATTTGCTGTCACCAGTTTAAGATGAGCTTCATCCAACCTCTGCCCCACAGCGCTTTGTTTCACTTTTGCCCAGTCGTTGTCAGTCTCCACACAACAGACAAATCATACACCATTAGTGCCACTGACGATCAATAATCGAAGCATTGTTTATTCCCAGTTTGTTACCTGCAACTCCTCGCCATATCTTTGAAGGCCTCCCCGTCATAGTACCTCATGGATGCTGGATACTCTATTCCTTCCTGAAATAACTGCTCCAAGCTCGAAGCAACCACATGTAAGTCCTCTCCATCGTAGGCATACACAGTTCTGTCCTCGCAGGTCATCAGCACGAGCTGGTCACACGGGCATGTTGTCCCTTCCACTACAGCTATAACCTGCATGCTCACTAGGTCCTGAAGGTAGAACATCCCCCATCCATTCACCTCCTTGTCGTGACCCATGTAAACAGTGTCTTCTAGGTCTGCTATCACCAACGCGGCACCCGATGGGTTCTTTAAGGGATAACGCTCGCGTTTATGTGCGGATACATAGTCTGACACCCATATCAGGTATTCTGAACCTACAACACATTCGGTCTGAACTGCATCAGTTGTGTACGGTTGCTGAGTGGCCCTTGATACGCGAAGAGTCATCCTCCGCAGTCAACACTGTTTGGTTACTTGGATCCGTTCCAGTCATGATACACTGGCAAAGTGATAAACGCACAGTAGGGGTGGAACAGCCCAGATCACGTCCGCGTGACACCGGTCTCAGTTGCTATCACATGAATTAATATGTACTTACAGTTGTTCGCCATAGATGGGATACTAAATCCACACACTGCTCCGTTGTATACGTAGTTTTGGGAATACACCGGGAGTCTATCATGTTTAAGTCCAGCGGTCTGCCAACGTGGGACAAGGAACAACTGATTGGGTTCTTCAGTACATTTGAGTTGCGACAAGATGAAATTGGGTTATCATCAAGTGAAATCTTTGCTAAGCGAGGCAGTGAGTATCAAGAAAAAGTCCAAAAGCAACAGTGTGCTGGTTCACGCGATACAATAACGACAACGGATGACTCTACTGATGAGCCAATGGACATCCCCTGAGTTAACCTTGTGTTTTGTTTCTGAGCCACAGAATGGTACCATACTACAGTGAGTTCTTCTTTAAACATTAGTCACCAGTCTACCAAAGCACAAGGGAAGATGACTTCAAGGTCTAGATTGCGGTTGTTACACCCCCTCTGACTCAAACCTTGTGAAATCCTAACCCACAAACGTACGTATGCCCAACCTTGATGATGGAAACGTTTAGCACCGATGATTCTAGATGGATCTGTACTGGAAGGAAGACAAAGGTCATGTAACCCTTATGGAGACCCTGAGACGGGAGGGGAGTGAGAGTGAATTACTATGATAGGAGAGAGGAGCAGGGGGTATCAGAGAGACCCGGGAGTATCAGCAAAGAGGGACATACAAGGAGTCACGTGGAAAACAGTTTTATTTCTTGTATAACAACATGGATGTGTGACGTGTGTACCACGGGGCTTGTACCATACAGGCACTGTAAGCCACCCGGACCCGGCATGGTAACCCACAGTCTCAGTCTAGGTCTCAGTTTCGTAACGCAGCGCTAAGCTACTGAGACAAGTGAGACAAGTTATTATCAGGAAAGTCAACAAGCCGAATAGTGTCCAAGGTACAGTGACGTCCGCGGGCAGAATGTCGACATGCAAGGTCAAGAACATCTTTTCCTCTTTCACCGCTTCGACCACGACGCACTGTACGGCGGCGCCGTCCAGCTCTCCGGTGGGCACTCCCAGCAGCCAACTGACCGTGGTGGTCGTACCATTCGTGTGCCGGGTGGAGTCTGTGACGATCTCCGTCCCTTTCAGATTGCCCACGAGCCACCGCACTTCCACCGGCGGCTTGGCTCCGGCCGCCGTGCAGGTGGCTAGGGGGACCGCTCTGTCGCCCAATGCGGGGTGAGAGTCTGTCACATAGGCGATCGAAGGCACAGTCACCTCGAGACGGACGTTAATCTTAAAGGTGCCGCTGGGGGACGTTAAGGTGCAAGTGTACGCTCCTTCACCTAGCAGCGTCACGTTAGTTAACCTGAGATTGCCGCCAGCGCATGGTAAGACTGCAGTCTCACCCACCACCGCGGTCACGCGTACCTCACGCTGCGCGTGAGAAGAAGAGCTGAGCAGGATGAGCAGCAGCAGAAGCGCCGCTGTGGCTCCTCGTGTACCGGGTAGTGCGAACGCGCCTTCGTCTGACCACGGCCCGGAGATCCAACGGGGAGGTGATGGACTAAGGTGACCGCAAAGACTATATGAGGATTAAAGAGATACATGGTTAAGGACACGGTTGGACGTATCGACTTAGGTCGGGCGACTGAAAGCTGACACGGTTGGATACACCACAACCTAGGCTGTTACACACCTAATCACTGCATTCCATATAAGCACATCGACACGCTGGAGACTTAGCCATTCCACTGCAAAGATGTGAACATTTACGCTGCGTACAAGCAATGCCTACCTCAGTCAACAAATCCTATCGATCCCTAAGTGACAAACGCCTAAGTGTGATTACTAATCGACTACTAGAAGTACTGGTGAGGTTACATTACAAAGCGTCAAGACCAAACTCAACTTTACGACTGGACCGTACATCCATAGACTATATGATACATTAAACATACTAGAAGGCATTGGGCTTCTAACGAAAACCCCTAAACAACAATACACATACAGCACTCCACTGTACCCTGATTCGAAAATAATCAAATGTAGACTGAAAGTACAAGCCCGCTGTGTCTACAGGTATGTGCGCAGTAACCCGGGCACGTTGTATATACTGGACTTGGTAGCAATATTAGATGTTCCACTGCGTAGAATGTATGACATTGTCTGCGTCATGAACGCGCTTGGTGTTGTGACACGGGAGGGTAAGGGTTGTTACAATACTACCACATCTTCCCAGACGCTCCACTGGAAACAGACTTTGGATGATATTTGGTGCGATCACACGCACAGCCAGCTTGTTCAGAGCCCCAACTCAGACTCGCTGCCCTGTCATATAATATCCACAGAGTGTAGTGAAAACAATGAGCTGACATCAGACATCCTCGTCGTTCAGGTCAATTGTGACACCAGCGCTGATACACAAGAGTATTACAACATACAAGACAACGCAGGGTTTCAGTGTGTAGTAATTCTAGGTGGGTACAACATCGCGCCTATCGACTCTTGGGACAACGAAGTGTGGGACCCTGACACGTCTGCGGACTGTAACATAGCGCCGCATATCGATTCATGGGACGAGTTGTGGGACACGTTGTCTGTAACTACACCTTCTCGCTGGTCCCGGGCTCCATATCTAACGCCGAACACTCAGAAGATGTTAATGGAGACCGAGATCACACCGGACTTTCCTGAGGTCGATTGAACCGATCGAGACCTTATGGTTTGATGGGGTTTGCCAGCCCATTCCATAGATTCTTTCCACGCACATACCTTGTCCTATAACTGTAGTATTCAGTGCTGTGGTTCCCTATATGCACTAGTGTATATATTGTATAAAGTTGTTACAAATAAAGGCCATTCTGTGATTTGTGGACATTGTTATTTGTGCCTTCCTATATGTATTGGGTAAATGACAACAAACACGTGTAGCGGTTCAAGTGTTTTTTAATTTGACATTTCACTCTTACACCAGATGCATGAACCATGAATTGTACTCACATACACATAAACCACGTCATTTGTTCCAACATATTCGTTTACATGAGCAACATGGCTATGGTTACCCCAACACCAGCAAGTGTAGCTACTGTCATGAGTACGTTCGTCACTGTGGCTTCTGAGTCCGCTGCTCGAAAGAACTCCACGAATCCGTCCTGGGAAGGACAGAAAGGGAACCATTGTATTATACATTGAGGAATTGTGCACACAACCACTGGTACATGTACATTTACACGTTGTGCCATTATTTAGAACTCACCCATGAAGCATTTCTGACCAACCAGACCTTTTGTTCAGTCAACAGGTATACGGAGATCTCTTCTCCCACCCATTCCACGCATTTATCTCTGACATTCTGCTTGACGTACTGACATACAGCAGCTCCAAAGGCTATCAGGCTGGCAACTCGGCCCCAATTTGTAATCCCGTCTATGAAGATGCTATTGGCGACCGAACCGATGAAGCTCATATCATCCTCTTTCTTCCAATGAGAGTTTGTTGATCATACCTTGAACGGACCCCAAAGTGTAAGCGTGTTAACGCTGTGAACAACCAACATGGGATGTATTGACAATGCTAGATACATACCAGCGAACGTGGATTTGTGTTTCTCCAGTAGATCACCGACAACTCTTTGCATTGTTGACAGAACGTCGCTTTCATAACGCTTACAGTCTGAAAGACCCGTAAATCCCCTCAGGAAACTGTTCATAATTTGTCTGGTCTCGCTGTCCAACCCGGATCGGACACCGATATTCGAAGTATACGTGGTCACCATAGCTTGATCACTGTACGAGTAAGTCAATGTTATCTAGACAAGATGGATATGTCAGATATCGGACCTGAGCTATATCGTCTAACCGCACAACAGAGACTGAGATGTATCATACACTAAGTAGGATAATTGTATCTAGTGCCACATGACCGTACACTCTGACCCTGAAATAATACAACGCAACAGAGAGGATGACTGCTCCACGGCACTTTTATTCAAGCTGCTGCGCAGTCATAAGCACATTCGTACATTGTGATATGTTTGTTACACAAGCAACAATTCACAGGACACATTCATGGTAAAAGCGTCATATCAGTCAACGTCTTTCAGAGTTTCGTTTTCATATCGTTGCAATTCGGGTAGTGTCCATGATTAGGAAGGTAAAATCCCTCGACGGTCAATGTACTACAGATCATGCAGCGGTTCAGTCCCCCCACAGGAGTATATCCAGCACGGGAACTTACTACAGCATCTGGGAATGCAAGAAACCCCTTTCTGTATCTTTCCTTCCCAAGTATGGCCATCAGCTCACCGTCCTTATATATATGAACAGAACCTATTGTTGTTGTATACGTGATAGATGTGTTCACCTAGTAAGGTATCGTTGTGTACAAAGTTGTTAATTTCCACGTTACACATGAGACATTTGTGTGTGTCAACAGTATACGGAATATGACACATGTTGGCCGATTCTCCCAGTATACTGAAGTCGGAGTTGAAGGTCACTAGACCACCGTCTGTCTCGATCTCTCCCCAGTTCTGCTGTCCTCTCTTGGTAAACAAAAGTCTTTCGTCGCTAGGTGAAGTCAATTTCAGACGCTTCAGGTTTACATGTAGTCGGCGAGTTGTTTCTTCACATGCCGTGGCACACAGTTGATGCTCGTCACCAGCCGGAGACGCACAGACAATGCAATATTTCACTCCTTTGATCGAAACAAACCCGCTCTCCGAATAGAACACGGACGCTGGAAATGCCACACGCCCACTTTGGAACCGCTGTTTCGCTTGTAGAACAGACAGTTCATGCTCGCGACCCTTGCCTTCGATGTAGCGACACCGTCCCCCGCCATGCATGTTCACATGTTCGCGTAAACCAGGGTCACCTCTTTTGTAATGATGTGGGAGAAAAATCCCAAAGATGGGCCAGATGTCCTCAGGATCTTCCCCACACTATAAGCACTTCAATACTCAAAAATAATTCAACTGAGTCAAAAGAGTTCAAATATGAATAGAGTTTACTGACAAATCAACAAGTACAGCAAACCCGAGTTAGTTCATGGAGCAACCAACAGTCAAGCATATGAGCGCACACAGACCTGAGTCAGTCCATGAAGTAACTGACAATCCAATGCACACATCTTCTTTTATAGCCACCCCTTTCACCCTCCTTCTGTGGGCTGCTGACCTTGGCCTAATTTCTGTGATGTTTTCAACCTGCTCTGAGCCAGACACTACGGTTTCCTCCCTTTTCTTCCCACTGTCTGATATACTCTAACCTCCCACTGCCAGCTGCTGCACTTAATTAAAAATACAAGACTTCTATGATTATGCCCACATCCAACAACACATGACTACATCATGATTATGACTGAACCTGACTGAACCTGACTGAACCTGACTTTACCTGACCATTATCAATATGGTTGACTTTGATTGACTTAATATATTAATATATAATATATTAATACTGTAATATTGATTATGACTTATTTGACCTCTCTGACCTTACCCTGCAATGATTCAATACTGATTCATCAATATTATACCACATTTGGTGAATAAAATATCCCACAGTAACCCGACAGTACAATGTTACAATCAGTACATCTGTACGTATCGTACGTCCCGGGTATGTGTATCATGACACCAGAGTCAATTAACACTTGGAATCTTCTGGTCATGTCATTATCTCTGGGGCATGGAAATTCAGTAAAGGGAACACCCTGGATGCGGAACATAGTGCCGTTATCTGAGTTCTGCATGATACGTGGTGTTACATCTCAACCACTTGGTGTAAAGTAGCGTTTATATAAGACTTCTAAGTGAATACCATGACCCTGGGTGGATGGTCCTGGTTGGACGTTTCGGTCTAGGTCTGACGTTGTAAAATGTCTCAACCTGAGACGGGGGTTTCCACGCCCAACCTGACGTCAGACCTAGCCCGAAAAGGTCCAACCTAAGCTCAAACGTCCAACCTGAGACGAGGTTCCCACGCCCAACCTAAGCTCAAACGTCCAACCTGAGCCGGGGTTCCCACGCCCAACCTGACGTCAGGCCCGTGCGTTACGGGATCACCCCGGTCTCATGGAACTGGCTGACGGGCAGAGGGGCCGGTGCGTCACGGGATCACCCCGGTCTCATGGAACTGGCTGTCAGAAAGTTGCCCCTCTGTCATCCCCCCTGTCAGAAAGCGGCCCCTCTGTCATACCCCCTGTCAGAAAGCGGCCCCTTTGTCATCCCCCCTGTCAGAAAGCAGCCCCTTTGTCAATTTGACAATTGTGAAACAAATTGGGGACCAAAGGTGTGCTTTCCGGTACATACACTGCAACCATATTGGACACGGATGAGCAGCCGTGGATGGAATTGCCATTGGATTCGACAACTACCTGCATCCCGCGCATATATAATATCTCGGCTTGTTCAGGACTTCCGGCTGGAGCACCCAAGTTGGGCCCCTATCAGCACAGAGGCCGTGTAACCCCCATCACATTTACTTAGAGGGGTCCCGTGCACCAGAGTTGCACCTAATATTGCCATATTGTAATACATAACCAAGTAAGAATAAAGTATGTTCGTACTGTACATCTTTACGCCTCCTCTTGCTATTCAGACCTTATGCTATATGTAATCAACTGAGAATAAACCCCCTCTTGCTATTCAGACCTTATGTTATATGTCATCAACTGAGAATAAAGTATGTTCGTACTGCACGGCTCTATGCATCCTCTTTGATAAAGTGGTAGTTTATATTTTTGTCAGCCGTTCACCCTTTGTACGCTGCAAACATATGACTGACTCACATGCCTAGTGCTTGACATTCTGCCCGTACCCAACAATCAGTGCGTCTTACACATAATGCTCTCTTGAGCGCTCCACTTCTACTACCATGTATTTCAGTGCGCATATACACTACACCATGTCATAATGTGACACAAAGACCACATGTGCTCATTTGATAACACTTTATTCTGCAATACACATGGTTAGGATATACCAATGTTCTTGGTCTCTTAGTCCAGTGTGTCTACATATGTTGATACGAAGTGGGGTACTAGATGGTCCAGTATGACACTTTCCAATTCCAACCTAGCGTTCCATGCGTCGGAGTCACACCGGTGATTCGCTGCTGTTGCAATGGATAGACCCGGACAAGCTAAGCTTCTCCAACGGGACTCGGTGTGGTCACTTGTGTTGATATATCCTTGCACACTGAATGTACGGGTAAGTGCGTCCTTGTGCGGAATCTGAAAAGGTATCACAGTTTCAATGTTAAACACACACTTGTTAAATACACCTTCCGTGTCATTCTGTTATACACTACGCTATCTCTTACAGCACATCTCAGGTAATCGTTGACAGCTCTCTTAACGTTGAGAATATCCACGGAATCTTGGTCTATATAAACGAGTGCGCCGTCTAGCAGCGTGTTCATAGATTGGACCCCGTGCTGTCTTGTGAAGGTTCCATGAATGTTGAAGTGTAAGACAGTCTGGAGCGGCAGCGGTGGCATCTATACACAAGGCGAATCAGAGGTTAGTGTACATCTTATGTAGATGTATCCTATTGCAATCAGTTATAATTGACTCACCTTTGTGTGTAGCGTAGGCCTCCTATGTGATGGGTTTCCTATTACATAGGTATTACCCCTACAACTGATTAGACCTTTGGTCCGCGCTGCATAAATACTCTCCAATGTGGCACCGGGTGGAGACATGGAATGTGGTTGGATACTCAGGCTTCATATGACCTTGGTTGTGGCTACAGCATCCTTTGGAGTTTTTTAACAAAATTTCTTATCTGTACTCTACTACACAATATATTATGGGTACATGAGAGTAACACAGAAAGGGGACACTGTAGTCAGAGCACAGACGTTTATTGGCATATATATGACACGAAACGAACACAGCCCTTTGCATCCGTGGTAACAATATGTCTCACACAGAGGAAGTACACCGTATCCAAACGGTTACTCCTTAATAGAAAAACATGATGCGAAATCACGCACGGGTACAGCTTCACCGCCAGTCTTGTGAGCACAGCACTCTGTCATCATCACACGGGACCACGGGATAGATTCTCCGATGATAGAGAATATGGAGCATCTGAACCCTTCCAAGGCCTTATAATCATCCTCCGTTACATATCTACATAGAGCATCGATGATGTTTGTAGCAAGCTCTTTATTGCGATCCTCAAACCTGTCAACGTAGTACATATTCAGCCAGGATTCCACATCCCTGTGATCCTTGCGTCTTTCGAATATACAGGCCAGGCCATCCACAATGGCTTCAACCAGGTTGATATCTGTCATTTCGCCCCCGGAAAAGTGTTCAGGCTGATGCGGGTTCTTCTCGTAATGGTGCTTGAAGCCAAAGTTGGCCATGTCTGTCAACACGGCGTCGGTGTCGGTGTACAGCTTATCCAGCGAGGTAGCCCTTGCCTCTTCTGGAGTCTGGTGGT
Source organism: Macquaria australasica (assembly GCA_005408345.1). Taxonomy (NCBI): domain Eukaryota; kingdom Metazoa; phylum Chordata; class Actinopteri; order Centrarchiformes; family Percichthyidae; genus Macquaria; species Macquaria australasica. Next base: position 30,971 of record SEMN01001290.1, read on the forward strand.
GCTTGTACTTTCCGTTGACCTGCACTCGTTTCTTTGCGTTTACACCGAGGGCCTCTTTCTCCATATGTACGGCCATGATACCCGAGTACACAGCCACTTCAATTGCACTGGTCTTACTAGAGTCGTGACACGCGATGCTTCTCACGTAGTACCGATCAGCCAGCAGGTCCAGGGTGTGCTTACAATCACTGGTAGCTTGTTCTAAAGCTCTGGCGACCACAGCTCCAATCATGGTTACAAACATGTTGTGTGAAAGAAAGGCCTTGTTGTGCTCTCTTATGGGGAGATGCTCCACCAAGGCCTTCTTGCATTCAGGACTCCACACGTTGGCAGTTGCAGCGGTGCACAGTGTGTAAACCAGTCGCCTGGTGGCGTGTGGGGTTACGGGAGCATTGATGGTCACACCCTTGTCATGTGCACACTGTACTATGCTATTGGTGGCCGCTGTCATTAAACTTGGCTTGTATACATATTTTTTGTGGGGGATCAACGGTGCTGGTCTCGGTGGTGCGCTTGTAGCAGAGACCCTGGTTCTGATTCTGGTGTTAGGTTTAGCGGAAGCCATCGTGTAGGATTTTTGTGAGGATTGCCGGTGTCTGCGCTGAACAAGGGTTGTTAATACATGGACATGAACCGGACTATAGAGCCTATAGCAACTATGCTATGCTATATGTGATTATACGCGCGAGATCGGTGAAGGTAGGAGCACTTTCCAAGTTACCGAAGGTGTAGTCGAGGTATCCCAGCGAGTATCTACACACTCCCCACTTGGCCATATCCGAGATGATTCTCGGACTTGTCTCTGTACTTGTCTTACTAGATCTTAGTGCTGCATTCGATACCATTGACCATCACATTCTATTGCAGAGACTAGAACATTTAATTGGCATTAAAGGTACTGCACTAAGCTGGTTTAAATCCTATTTATCAGATCGATATCAGTTTGTACACGTTAATGATGAATCCTCTATGCACGCCAAAGTTAGTCACGGAGTTCCACAAGGTTCTGTGCTTGGACCAATTCTATTTACCTTGTATATGCTTCTTTTAGGCAATATTATTAGGAAGCACTCCATAAATTTTCATTGTTATGCAGATGATACCCAATTGTATTTATCGATCAAGCCAGATGAAACCAATCAATTAGCTAAACTTCAGGCATGCCTTAAGGACATAAAGGCCTGGATGACCTGCAATTTTCTGATGTTAAACTCAGACAAAACCGAAGTTATTGTACTTGGCCCCGAACACCTTCGAAACACATTATCTAAAGATATGGTTTCTCTAGATGGCATTGCCCTGGCCTCCAGCGAAACCGTAAGGAATCTTGGAGTTATCTTTGATCAGGATATGTCCTTTAACTCCCACATAAAACAAACTTCAAGAACTGCCTTTTTTCATTTACGTAACATTGCAAAAATCAGGCACATCCTATCTCAAAAAGATGCAGAAAAACTAGTCCATGCATTTGTTACGTCTAGGCTGGACTATTGCAACTCTCTATTATCAGGCTGCCCCAATAAATCCCTTAAGGCTCTCCAGCTGATTCAGAATGCTGCGGCATGTTTACTGACAAGAACCAGAAAAAGAGAACATATTTCTCCAATATTTGCTTCTCTACACTGGCTCCCTGTAAAATCCAGAATAGAATTTAAAATCCTTCTCCTCACCTTCAAAGGGTTAGGGTTAGGGTCAAACTATATACAACTATTTACAACAAAAAGCAGGTGTGGCCATAGGCGTTTGTCTTTTTTTTTAATCTGTGCCACTCCTCAAAACAGTTTCTGTCAACAATGACACAGGGCTACACCAACGCTGTGTAAATGAGGAGACCAAGGAATTTGTAGAGTTTCTCAACTTCAACGTCAGTCCATTTGTACTTCTTGCCCATTTCCTGGCGTTTTTGCAGAGTGTCCTCATTGTATCCGTGGAGAAGTACAACTGGAAAAGGTTCATTGGTGAGTGTGTGGAATGTTTGTTCATCTGGGCTCCTGGTGTTCGGCGGGGCATGAACCTACTGGTTTGTGGGACAGTATCAGGAACATTTTCTGTTTTCCAGGGCTCAGAGCTGTGGTGTGGCTGTGCTGACTGGGCTTGTGGAGATCTTGACCTGGTTTGATTCCCCCTCCCACGCCCCCTCCGTGTAGGCCTCCGTGTGCTTGTTGTTGGGGTTGTAGATGTTCCCGGCTGCTTATCACTGTACATGTACATGACAATAACACATAAAAAAGATGTAAAATTATTCAAGATCTTTGTCATATGCACAACAGTTACAGTGAAGCAGTCGTTGGCAATGAAATTCTTGTTCTCAGGCTCCTTCAAAAAAGCTCATACTAAGTGTACAAAAGAAAATCACAAAGTAAATGAGCAAATTGAGAGAAGCAAAAGTTATATAGTTATATAAATATAGGAATTAAAATATAATATATATATGAGAGTAAAATAAATTATAATGTAAAATATAATGCTGAGGAAGACTGGTGTACAGTAAAATGAATAAAGTAACAGGCAGGATGTACAGTAATGTAGTAATGTGCTTAGTGAGAACCAGAGTAGGAATACTGTATATACACATACACACATACATATATACACATATAAAAAGAGAGTTTACAACATTTACAAAGAGAATAATGAGCAAAACAAAGGCAATAAATGTTTGTCTTACCTCTCGTCATCAATGACAGGACGAGTCGCCAATTTCATCATCGCCAAAATCACTCTCTGATTCCGACGATAAACTGCTGCAAACAGCGTCTTCCAGTTGAAAGAACAGCTCGATGACTTGCTCCACGTTTAGAGTTCGCTTCATTTTTCTCCAACAAAACTCAAAATCTTCCAAAAACTAGCTCAATATCTCTCTCGCGTCTCTCTCTGTTTACTCTCCTCTCGTCTCTCCTTCCCGTCTCTCCTTCCCGCATCTCCTTCCCAGCCTGTAGAGCAGAGTCAGCAGATTCTGACATTTTTTTCCGTTTTGTCGTATGACAAAAAACGACGAAGATATTTAAATAAATACAATGCTTGCACCATTGCATCTTGCATATTTTAACGCAGGCGTAAATATAATTTTTATATAATATTTAAACTATCATATCTCCAACTTTACTTGGTCTATCGACATCAAACAAAAACTAGCAGGAGTTTCAAGCCAGCACTTTCGAGAGAAGTTGACGAAAATGCTCTATGTGACTTTGTTTATACGCTGTGACGTCTTGAACAAGTCACATGATCTGATCACGCTGGCGTGATCAGCGACCTCAGAGGGTTAACAGGTGGTATAGGTTTTCAACAGGCGTACCCATACCAGGAAGCAAGGACTCGAACGTGTACTTGCATGTGTTTCGGTCCATATTAGAAAGGTGACTACATAGTGCATTGATGTCATTTGTGGACATTACCCTCACCCAAGTCATGGCTAGTCTATTGAGCGTTTCGAGAAAGACGACCGAATCTATCCTTTCCAACAACCCCCTGGGTGACACGTAGTCCTTGGGGTTGCCACAAATCGTGTCATGCCATGTCGTACCTGGTAAAATCATACGTTGTCCCTTAGGACAAGTATGGCTGTGCATAAGACAGACTTCATATGTATCTCTCATTCCCACGAAATACCCGCGTGGACACAAGGCAGCGCATCTTCGTCCTTCCTTGGGGTCGTAAGGCAAAAGAGGTTGCCCTATAGGATAGCGATAGCGACACAATCCGGTGTCCTGGTCAATGCATCCGACCAGCGCGTGCTGCGAGTCGCGTGTTGTGGAGCAGTAGTTTACATCGGGTCTACATCTGATTAGATTACTCTTGTCATACTCTGATATGGTGCGGCTTACACTCGAGAGCAACAGCGCTGTTACCATTAACATCGACATTGTTTCAACAATTGAACGATTAACAAATCAGTTAATTTCAAAGAAAGCTACAGTCATCTAGGTCCAATGATGACAAGTCCCAGTTACAAACTGAAAACCCTCTTGAGTCTATTCGACGGTACAGGCAGTATCTGTCGACCCTTCTTCGATGCCGGTTGGAATGTGAGAAGATTAGATGTAGACGGTCGACACGGGGCTGACATAGTTGTAGACGTACGAAACTGGGATCCTGCCACAGAGTGGTCGGGACCAGCTCCCGACGTTATATTCGCGGGACCTCCTTGTGAAAACTACAGCACAGCTAGGACTTGCGCCAAGACACCCAGAAACCTCACGCTTGCAGATTCTCTGGTAAGAAAGACTGTGGATATCATAGAACACTTCCACAATATCAACCCTGCTATGCAATACTTTGTTGAAAACCCAGACACCAGTATGCTCTGGAAGAGGTGGGTTTCACACAGGCTTTACGAAGACGTCAAGAATCATCCTAAGAGCGTCTTTGTCAAGTTGATGAATCACAATGACAGAAAGAAACCGTATGGGATCACACGGGTCAACAATGAGGGGTTCAGGGTAGTCTGTAATGGCAGACACATTGTTAGACTGGACTATTGTCAATATGGTACCACGTACAGGAAAAGGACCCGGTTTATGACCAACAGCCCATTCCACGGCATGATGTGCAACAGGAACTGTGCGAGTATCATGAACGGGAAGCACATAGAGGCGGCTCAACGAGGACCGTATTTGCTTTCTGGAGCCACTACAGTGAAACCGAGAAAGACTGGACATACCTTGGACGAGTTACACGCTTACCCTAGACGTCTAGTGGACACCATATTTAAACACGTCGAAGGCGCAATGTCCTGTGTGAGAAGAGGCGTTAATCCAACATGCCAGGAGCCTGTAGTGGGGGGATAATGGTGGACATATTGTACACTGCTTCATCCCTGTCTTCTTTCTTATACCCACCTGTAATAAGAAAGACTAATGTCTCGCATTATCCCTGTCTGTCTCACATTATCCATTTCCAACATGATGATGGTGATATACACTGCTGCAAATGACAATAAACACAACGCATAACCAGCACGAAACATACAGTCGTTTATTCATTCATCCACAGATGTAATGCACATATCAAGGTACAAAACATTTGTGTATGGTGTCCGTAGCAAAGACCAGTGTGTTCAGCTTAGTCTTGGAGTGTACTCTATTGTGCATAGGACAAGGGTAGGTTGTAGACTTCTCATTCGCTTGGACACAAAGAAGCCCCGATCCGGTTTTCTTAATAGTCACAGGGACACCCCAGAGTGACGATAGTCTCCGGGCTTCGCTTTCCACCCGAGCTCGATCTGGTGGCGCATCCTTGAGACCGGACACAATCAGCGACTGACAGCTACCCGTTCCTTGTAGCACGTCTTGGAAACGGTTCCCCAGTGACGTTACGTCAACCTGCATGGGGTTTGAGGAAAGGCCCACGGAAAGGGACAGTGGGTTATCAAAGCCCGGGTCTTCTATGTTTTGGGTGTTAAACGTGTCCACGTACTCGAACTTGGAGTCCTCCTTAGAGCAGTTGGGTAACCGTACACACTTCCTAAACGAGTACGGGGCCTTATCGATGGACGATCGCCTGTTCCCGGTATGATCCGAGCTGAGCCTCAGACACCTGGACCCCGAGAAGTTACAACCTCTCATTCTCATCGCATCACCCAGGTCGCAGAGCCCGCACGATTCGACGGTGTCCGGATAGGATAGTAAAACGTAGTCGAGCGAGACCTTCTCCATTTCGTCGAGTAAAGGCTTGTACGCGTCTATCCCATTGAAACTGCACAGCTCTACCGGTAGATACCAGAGCATCCTCAGACTCAACTTTGCCTTGATTGTGGAAGCCCTAACGTACACTGCGATCTTACCTACCACGTTGGCCAACTCTCTGAGACACGGGTTGTTCTCCAACTCGATTCTTTTTACTTTCGCTAGTCTCATTAGAGATTCCACTATCACCAAGATCAGACTTGTGGTCATCGCCTCTGCGACTTGGCGCTTGGTGAAACGATCCGCTTGGGTAGAGAATTTCTTGTTGCATTTCTGACAACACTTGAGGTCCACGTCCAGGTTCAATCTGCTGACAGGCCTGCCGGGTAGAAACACCTCATTGTAGCACAGAAGACACCCCGTGCCTTGGTTCGCCAAGATGGTACTCAAGTGTCCTCTGGAGGTGATAGTGTACCGACGCACTATCTTACCTGTGGCAGGGTCAACGGGGTCTTCCATGAGCAGCACGGGATTTACAGAGACCCACTTTTCGCGTATGGGTAGAATTCCCATGGAATCAGAGTTACGCGTTAGACAATACTTCACCAAGTCATCGAATGTCAGACTATCGCTTATGTGTACTGTGAAGATGTAAGGGAAAGCACACGGTCTGTCTGTCAGAGTTCTCGGGAGGTTGTTGAAGGCATCTAACGTGTTCACGGTGACCGTTTCATTCGTTTCGGTCCTCGTGCAAGGTGAACCGGGAGGGCTAGGATCGCAAACAGTCTCGTGTTCATCCAGTTGTCTCTGAGCTGAGTCGTTTACCTCGAACTCTGGCTCGCCATTGTCATTCGACAAGTGTTCGTCTCCGTTATCTCGTGTTTGGCGGTCTCGCTCCTGTTCACGTCGCTCCTCTCTGTTGTCGGGGTAGTTCCATTGTGAAAATGAGATATGATCTACACCCACCAGAGGGATCCCATGTCGCGATTCGTGTTCCGCAGCACTCCTGTCCAACAATCCCCCTGGCACTATCATGTCTTTCAGGTCGGGTGGTTCCAAACGAACCTTATCGGAGTAATACAACCCTAGAGCTCGGTTGAATATAGGGTAGTGGTGCATGATGTCGTACCGCCTGCTGAGCATCTTGCTTACCGTTTGGATGAAGAGAGAGCACAATTGCGAACCCAGCTGTAGTTCTTCATCCTTCATCCTTCATATGTAATGATTTAAAAAGCTGACACACTTGACGCCCTTAGAAGTACACATGTCCACAAACTCTACCTGAGTGGCCACCGATTGCAAGTCTATGCTCGGGTCCGCGGAATCGTCTTCGAACATTATGTCTTGCCCCAATATACAGGTTTTTTCCTCCGATCCCGGGATGATTACATCCGCAAGCGCCCTAGTTAAAATGCTCCTTGTACCATCAAAGTCTGAGGTGATTATACAAGCACGCAACACGTCTCCCGCGTATAGTGTCAAAGCATCGGGCGACGTGTTCCACACATGTCACTGGTCCTCGCGACACCCTCGAGTCAAGTAGCAATGCACTAGATGGTTTGAAGACGACTTGGGTGAGACGGCCCGTCTCCGTTGTTGTCCATGTGCATTGTTCACGTTAGACGGCATGGTTCCGGAGATGCTGAAAGCGGTGAGTTCTATGCAAGCGTACTACAGACAAATATAACTAGATCTGAGAAATGTAGATTTTATAGAGACACATCGGATGGACCGGTCACCAATCCACATAGGTTAAACCCCGCCCATTATAATTGTAGTTATACAGGATCGGGGTCACGACGTGCCGACGTGCTGTTACAGCTGAACTATTAGGTGTCTCCACCGCTAAATACCGTTCACTGTCTGATCAGATAAACTAACTCTATAAAAACAAAACACGTTTGTATTGCAGCAAGCACACCAACGAATCAAGGTCCGTCAGCTAAGATACATGGTTTAATGGGGGTTCTCTACAGCATCAGTTTTTCAAGACTGTATTTAAGCACACTCAACAGTATTTGCATCTTCTGGTAACAAGTATGTGCATGCTGTCTTGGCGAGCGTCCACACATGTAACACCATTGGCCTGTAGCTAGTCTCAAGTATATCCCGTGTGTCAGTTGTACTAAGATCCCAACACTCCGGGACCGTGACCGTGTTTGGATGCGCCACGAACCCCCTGCTAGATCTCTCTTGTCCGATCTCGATCTGAAGTCGCTGTGTAGTTGGCCTTCTAGGGACACTCTCCTCTGGTAAAAAAAAGGCGTGTTGATTCAGTAGCATGTCGCCTGGCACAATGTTGGAGACACACAGGCCGCAACTCGAACACGCGTGAGTGTCCCTTGACCCGGTGTACAACATGTTCCAGGGATCACCCAACCGTTCATGGTGCTGGTGTACGTATCCTTCAGTACGGACGGTGTTCCGGTGACATTTACCCGCTGAGGCAAACCCATTTGCTTGACCTCGTGGGCAAACAAAGACTTGTCACCAGGTGGGATGTGCTTACCTCCATCTCATGTCGGCTGCCCATGATTGCGTACGGATCCAGACCGGTGGGTATGTGTTCTTCATGTTTGTAGACAATATTGGGGTAAACAGTAGGTTCACCCGCATCTGTCTTTTTGTGTGCGTCTTCCATTCTAGCCTTACTCTTACCACTTTCACAGCGTGGCATTAGTGAGTAAAGCTAGCTGCACGGTTTTAGTCGATTCACGGACAACTGAGGGCTGCGATAATTCCGAACGTTACCCGGCTCGAGATAGACCTCGAGTAAATAGGAATAGGACAGAACAGAATAGAATAGAATAGAATAGAAGATGTGTGGATATACTCACGTCATTGCTTGAAGACAAGAAGTGCGCGAAGGAAGATCCCTTGTAACCTGGATTGAATCTGTAGATCCTATTCTCTGGGTTACCGCAGATGTGTACGGGTTTTTCCGTGTGTCTGAAAGATGGCAATTGTTGCAGTTCTTCCATAGTACTCTCCACCCCTAGCCTCAAGGTGGTGCACATGTGTTTATTTTGAGCCTGCACCAACACGTTGATATCCAAGTGTAGCAGTACCGCGGCTAGTAACAGCCTCATCATCAAGCTCTTTCCACACTGTCTTGGGGCTAGGCATAGGGTGTACGGGTTGGTGTAGTGAGAGAACTGTCTCTCCACTTGATGAAAGTGACTGAGAGCGGGGTTTACATGATCGTAGTTGTCCGAACCCAGAGGGGCTAACCCTAGCTTATGAAGTAGGGCGTGCTTATACCTGAAGAGAGCGTCGCCGAACTGGTTCCTCGTGACACCCAACACCACCCCCCTGAAAAGCTCTAACTGAAAGGGTTCCATCTTCATTTCTTTGACTTGGAAATATTCAAACACCCTGTCTATTAGATGTTCGAACCGGTACATGACAGAGCTGGACATATCCTTCACCAGCGCACCGTGCAGCTGTAGCTTGCACATTCTAGTCTTGGCGCCCTCCAGTCCAAGCTCCTTTATCAACACGGCCTTTGCTAGGCGGTCAGTCGTTAAGCGATTGTATTCGGTAATTTTCGCGTTCTCCACACGCTCTCTTTCTCTGTCGCTGTCATCCTTGGAGAGTCTGATCCTCATGCAGTCGACAGCCAGTCCAATGGCTAGAGGTGTCAATGGGGTCTCTTACCAATTCCTCGAGCAGCCACGCTATGTCTAGTGGGTTCGTGGATAACGCTCGACGGAGGGATCGAAGCTCTGTGGATGCGTTACACCCAGATCTTGGCTGGAGCTGTGGTGATGATAAGAGAGTGATACTGTGCCCCAGTGAATGCATTACAGACATGGCCATGTGTCACACAGATAAGGAGCTAGCAAACCCGTCACGAGCTACTGTGATAGAAATCGTGTTACAGCTGAAAATTCACTTCAGGTACTGTTGGCTTTTCTCAGGGGTACCCTGGGAAACAGAACGGAGCCGTTAATGGATCGAGAACTGCTTCGCATTAACCGCACGCTGATGAGCGAAGACCCCGAACTGTGCAATTACGTGTGCTGTGATAAGATCGCAAACCAGCAGGACATAAAAGCCTTCTGGTTGACTACAGACGGGTGATTGGTCTACGTAGATAGACTCTCTGAAGACCTCAAGTTCCGCTACCTCAGACAACAGAACCTGCGCGTGGCGTTGTCCTTATGGGCTACCAACCCCGAGCTGTGCGAACATACGATACGGGCATCCGAGTTAGCTCACGACAATCTGATCAAAATATGTGGGGAGGCAACTAGGTTCTACAACCTGTACGCGAATTACCCACTCCCGATAAACTGGGAGGATGAACAACGGAACGTGTCGGTAGAGCAACGTTGGATAGATGAGAACAAAATCGCTGCGAATGAGATACGAAACGGGGGGAGTTGCTCCTGGAGCTGCAGCCTCTGTACACAGCTTATTTCAACTTTATCACAGACAACTCCACGTCAGAGAAACTGAGAGAGACGGTCTCTCTTCTGGGTGCTCAATGGTTAGTACAAGAGGACCGTTCAGAGTTGTAGTTTTCACTGAACCTGAGCATGAACTGGGTTACAAGAATGGCCATTAGACTTGCCTTATTTCTGGATGTGGCATGAACAAGTAGCAACCTACAACGTATCACCGCCGTTGGATAAGATCGCTAGTGTTACTTGTCGGATGAACGGTTTCCTCTCGGATGGTTGCGTGTGCCTTTTATTAGTGGGGTCATTGTAGAGTGCGCATAGTACTAAGCTGACGGATGCGGAAAGACGTAAGGATTATTAACCAACAGTACACTTGCGTATTCTTGAACGTCGAGCCTCGTTTCAGTTGAACACATCAGAACTATCACCAGATACACCAATGATTCGCAGCAGCAATCTCAGGAGAGGTATTCGCAAACCACGTACTATGGATGAAGCGAAAAAGCGAAACCCCGCAGCCCTGTGGGTTGCACAGATGGCACATTATGTTGTCAATATCAGAGACCTATCCAAGGCCCTACTGTACATGCAAGACAAGAGTGTTGGATACTACTGTTTCATGATACCCGAGAATACCGAAAGTGACAAGTTCACTATGCTGCTAAGAGACCACGATACAACAATTCGATACCACATTCGACCAAACAAAGACTACAGCACATACATTGTGTCCACGCTGGAGGGTGAAGATAGACAATACAGCAGCGTTGTAGAGTTAGTGGAGGGTTGTAAACTGGACATCGGCCATGTCGTAGATGATGGTCGTGAGGACTACGAGATGATTCAACAAATGGAAAGGGACGAGATGTCAGCACAGACCCCCGGTCATGGCAGCATGAACACATACGTTCTCGCGGGAGCATCAACACAGTCGCGGGACAACGTAGAGGACGTGTACAGGTTTCTAGGGGCCGTGAAAATATCCAACATCCCCCGATCCCCCAGTGTCCACAGAAGCCGTAAAGTGCGGCACAAGAGCGCTGAGCTCGAAACAAGAGAACGGTACCCAGTCCAAGACGGTAAGCCGAATGAGTACGAGTACCACCGGGATGACATTGAACGCGTGCAAATATCCAACATCCCCACGATCCCCCAGTGTCCACAGAAGCCGTAAAGTGCGGCACAAGAGTGCTGAGCTCGAAACAAGAGAACGGTACCCAGTCCAAGACGGTAAGCTGAAGGAGTACGAGTACCGCCGGCATGAAATGGAGGACGTGCACGGGTTGCTAGGGGCCGTGAAAATATCCAACATCCCCCGATCCCCCAGTGTCCACAGAAGCCGTAAAGTGCGGCACAAGAGCGCTGAGCTCGAAACAAGAGAACGGTACCCAGTCCAAGACGGTAAGCCGAAGGAGTACGAGTACCGCCGGCATGAAATGGAGGACGTGCACGGGTTGCTAGGGGCCGTGAAAATATCCAACATCCCCCGATCCCCCAGTGTCCACAGAAGCCGTAAAGTGCAGCACAAGAGCGCTGAGCTCGAAACAAGAGAACGGTACCCAGTCCAAGACGGTAAGCCGAAGGAGTATGAGTACCACCGGGATGACATGGAACGCGTGCAACGCGCAAATGACTTTGCAGCGACGGTACTGATGTTACCTCTCGCTCTCTTTATCTCATGATGATTCTTGCTCACTCGCATAGTCATTGTAAACCTGCGCATGGCTGTCTTGTATACACATTGATATCATCAATAAACATGTCATCAATAAAGATATTTGACTCCTAGATATCCTATGTGTTCAGCATCATCATTACATTACCAATAGATTACGACACCCGGTCAGGTTGTTCTGCTCCCCCTCACTGCTTGGACTCTATACCACGGGCTCCTGTGGGGCTCATGTGCAACAGATACCGGTTAACCACCTTATAGTGCAATAGATTAGCAAAGGCCAACTATTAATATACTACCTACTGTAGCTTGAACACATAAGGTCACTTGGTTTATCATGGAAAGCAGAGCACGTGAGTCCCGTATGGGGAGATGTAGGGAGACTATCAGGGACGTGACCGTAAGGAAGTTGGTTAGTGCTTGGATAGGATACACTCTTGTCACCTTGAACATATCCTTTCAAGAGTTCCTGTTCATGTCACACAGTGAAGTTGAAAGTTACGGCGTTGGGTTTGCAACAAAGCACCGCCGATTAATCAATACTATCCTCCTCAAATACGCGGACTCTGTCAGCATCTTAGATGACATGAGTGTATCCGAAGACAAACAGCTGTATGATGATGATGATGATAGATGTGACACTCAAGCAGGCCTTGGCACGGAATACGAGTATGAGGACGACGAAAGATACGACGCTCAGGATTTTGAGTCGGATGTTCATCTCACATCATACCTCATGCAGTTAAACCTAAAGGGGAATGGATTCAAACCTGGGACCGTGTAGTACATTGTGTTATACTTCGTTTTCACGAACCCACATCTTTCTCTTTACTGATATTAACTACGCACACAATAGCTGAACTGTACATGTACACACGTAGATACACAAGAGACATTTGACATGGAGACCGTTCACCCGTGGATTCAGGAATTCCTGGATAGCTACAATCACAACACAGAGAGGACCAAGTTCGTAGGGTTGACATTTTTAGCCTTCATTGCCATGCCTGCGAACAGTCTACGTGCCATGGGTCTTACTGACAAATTCATAGCTGACCATAAGCACATGGTAGCGGAGTGCTCGGGAAGGGTGATGTGCAAAGTAAAGCAGCAGCGGCAACAAGGGCAAGGTAGTGTGGCAGATGACAAGAAACGCTCGAAAAGTCCAGACTTCGCGTATCATACACCGGTAATGTCAGCAGAAATGATATGTGCGACCAATCAACCTAAACTCGGGGAGAGGTGCTGCTGAAACCACGGGAGAGCTACATCCAGAGAGCATAGCCCTGCAGCACGGCGTGTCAATGTGTCTCAACACCAACTGAGACTGGGATCTGATGTCAGAAAACATACGCTAGAGCGAGCGCTGCGGTCCCCTGCTAGACATCAGGTTCACGCTGACCGGGACCAAGAGTATAAACTCCGTCCATAGAAGCTGAACCGCTCTGCTGGCACATACGGAAGCCACGGTTCATCCAACCGGATTCTGTTTATGTCCTCCCCATTGCCACACCCTCACGCACCAACCTAATTTCTATAGAAAGGATCTTGAATGTACACTTAAATTACAATACTTCCAGACATACTTTGTTGTTGAGACCTACAGGACGCCGCTGTGTACGGTCGTAACAAACGTAGAACACAGGCTCAGTCAACTCTAACTCACCCACATGCCATCGCCTCAGTGCATAATCGCCATGGAAGACACCGAGCGACAATCGCAAGTGTACCGACATACAGACTCCATAAAGGACTCTGAGGTGTACGACAATGATACAGACACGGGAGACGAGACCATCGATGAAGGGGATTCTGAGGAGGTGTACGACGAAGATACAGATGTGGGGGGGGATGTTCTCGACGATGGACATGTGTTCGGATATTGCTCAGACTATTCTTGTTGCGATCCTGCTCTCTTGCATTACCACGAAGACGAGGTTGCCTATCTGCGCAGCATCGGCTTGGAATATGAGGATAACGGAGGCTTTGGAGGCGTTTGGTATCAGCCAGGCAGCTGTGTCAACTTTGATCAACGGGCCAAGGGTGTTGTGTTTGATGATGATGATGATGATGAATTGTGAATATGCTCACACCTTGGATGTTCTATACCCACAATTTGTTAAATAAAGACTTGATCAATGTCAGCAATACAGTGTTGTATTTTTATTTGATCAGGTCGCACGTACAAACACATACATGCGTCCAACCTAGTCCAACCTTAGCTCGTCCAACCCACACTACGGCGTCCAACCTAGTCCAACCTAGTCCAAGCTTAGCTCGTCCAACCTACACTACGGCATCCAACCTAGTCCAACCTTAGCTCGTCCAACCCACACTACGGCGGCCAACCCAGTCCAACCTAGTCCAACCTTAGCTTGTCCAACCTACACTACGGCGTCCAACCTTGTCCAACCTTAGCTCGTCCAACCCACACTACGGCGTCCAACCTAGTCCAACCTAGTCCAACCTTAGCTTGTCCAACCTACACTACGGCGTCCAACCTAGTCCAACCTTAGCTCATCCAACCTACACTACGGCGTCCAACCTAGTCCACCTTAGCTCGTAGAGCGTTTGATTTAAAAGCAAGACTGTACAAGCAAGCATAGGACAAGCAAGACTTGTATGTCTACTATTGCCCATGAACATGGATATCCTCACCCGAAAAAGACGCAGTTACATACAAGAGTCTTCTGGTAACATGGACAAACTGAACTACGTGGCAGATGTTCTCTTTCAACATGGGATGATAATAGACGAGGAGAGGGAAACCATCCAGAGTATAAAAGGATCTTATGACAAAGCCCGGGCTCTGATCGATTACGCAAGGAGGAAGGGAGATGTTACCAGTAACATGTTGATGACAACCTGGGAGAACTACAGACCAGATGACCATGATAAGGAAAAGGATGACATGTCGATCGAGGATATACTTGTCATATTGTACGATCTGAGTCACGGTGATATTGAGACGCTCAAGTCTTTCATGAGGGAGATACAAGTCAATGGCCGCAAACCCATCAGTGGGGCTGACTTGGATAGTATGACTGATAGAACCCAGATAGCAAAAGCTATCGCGCTGCGCTATGAATGTGACACACGAGCGGCGTTGAACGTTCTGCTGAAAAAAATTCACCGTGATGACCTGGTTAGGCCGTGATGAAGATACAGGCCATGATGAAGATACAGGCCGTGATGAAGATACAGCCATGGAGGGCGATAAGATTGATCAGACTATTGTTGTCACGATCTCGATCTCTTGCATTACCATGTGTTTGACATGATTAATTGTGAATATGCTCACACCTTGGATGTTCCATTACCCACACTTTGTTAAATAAATACTCGATCTATGTCAGCAATACAGTGTTCACGCATCTCCAGTACACTTGCTGTTATATCGGTGGCCAAATTGATGCCCTTTCGCGAACGTCTGTACATGAACACATCCATATTGGAGCCCGTCTTGGTACTGGAGCCCGCACCCATGGAGGTGCCAATGGTCGACTCGAGTATCCGAGTTTTCTTAGTGGCCTCAGATAACAACGCCCACCCCAGGGACATTACAGTGTCACAGTAACACAGAGTTTTCATGTTGATAGCTGACACCGTGCTGAGAACCATGGCGAGTTTTGTCTTGACACCCACGTGTTTTCCAAGCATATACTTATTGTTGATATGCGACCACTTGCTGTAAAACAGGACCTTGAATCCGGAGCATGCTAAAGAGTGCTCGATTAAATTTTTGACTTCGACCAGTGAGTTTACGTAGGTGTTTTGTTCGAATACTATCACCACAGGCACTTCTTTCCACATCACTCTGGGCAGTAGACGTTTCAGAAGTCTGATGTGAGCGCTGAGGAGGGTAGTGTAGACTTGAGTAACCTGATCCAAATCTCGTATCTCCAGTTCCTCCAAGGCCATGACCTGTTGTTGAAGGGGAAGATAGAAATAACATAGAACACTATACAAAGTCCAATGAGGTAGAGGGAACACGTGTGCAAAAAACGTATAAATGTACTGTTAGCGCTAGGAAGGTATCAGGTGAAAGCCGAGCAACAACCCACCGGTCGCCATGTTCTGTCCAGTTTGCCACGCTGCTGGTGATCATATAGAAGCATTACTTGCCACTCCATGGGAGTACCTGTTGGCTCAATACGAGTTCATGATAGTATTCGCTTCGTTTCAGCGCAACATTCTATTCTACTCTAGCATGGATCTCGGTCAGCTCAGAACTCTGTACAGCCAGCTCGTGTCCTTCTCACCCGCTAGGATACTCGTGATCAACACCCTGATCTCCGTCTACAACAAAGGATGTATAGGTGAAAACGACGCGAGATGTGAGTCCTTTGATGTTCCTTGCGAGTTGGTCAGAGCTATAACACTAGCGATCGGAAACCGTGTCCCGGAGCAGTTTATACATAAATGCATCTCGAGCTGCAACTGGAAGGGGTACGATGATATGGTACTCGCGGCGTTCGCTTCGATTGAAACCATTCGCAGTGGAGCTCTCAAGTATATGGCTATAGTGAAGGAGAGCACACGCAACAGGGGATCACTTCACACAATCATCTCCTTAGCAGTTACAGGGTGGGTGATGAAACTCCAAGACGCCAAGTACATGCGGAACCTGGATCCAGGCCCTTGACTTGATCTCGTGCGCGGTACCCGACACAGAGACGACGCTGACGATTCAGGATGAGGCTTGTATAAGTGCTTACATTCTCACCCTCTTAGATCTAACCCCCCATTCGAACAGACCATATCCTGGCATAGAACACAGACCTTTGAATTACGGATACATATTCAGCGATCTACTGGTATCGGGTTTACAGTTGGATGGGAACGAGACAACTCACCACTAGATTGCCATCTGCCAGCTCCACAGCGCAGCACACTCCGGCGCAGGACCTCGAGGCTCCTCCAAAAGTTGGGTCGAGACATAGGTACGCTCTGACCACGGGCGCGTGACTCATGTATTCCAATGTGAAGCTGTTATTCGACAGGAACTTGTTTATGACCGAGGGTTCGAATGGAGTGGTGTTGTCGGTCTTGGTATCGGTGGACGACGTGTTGCTGCTACCCGTGACTTTGCTCTCGAATCCCTTTGGGGTGACCATGTTCATCAGCTCCTTCAGATGGTTGTCTACGGATATGTGTTGAGGGCAGTACACCCCGAGGCAGACGCAAGTCAATCCTGGTTCCCTCTCGTGGTACCTACACTTGAAGCTCTGTGACATGACGTGATAAGCTGGTTCACCATCATCTCCGCGGATATCCGCAACCTTGTTCAGCCATGGGGTATTGTTGACATGACTGGTGATGTGCACTTGCTTTCGGCCTCTAAAAGCAATGTTCGGCAGTACAGCCAGTAGAACCTTGGAATTAACAAAGCCCACTTTGTCCACCAGGATGAGATCAGCGCTCTGCCCTCTGCTAGCCTAGAGAGAGTGAGAGAGAGAGAGACAGAGAGAGTCATGGATATCACAATACATACAAAGGCACTGGTCAGTGTTAGTTCCAATACATCGAGACAGTGAGTGGAGCGCAATGGGAGGATGAAGAGCACAAAAGAAAAAGAAAAGAAGAAAAGGAAGAAGAAACAGAAACAGGACACCGCCGGAGTCCATCAGCAGACTCGCTATGGAGCATTCCCATATAGAGTTAATAGAGGATCCGCAATGGGTGAGCTACTGTGTGGAGAACGAATGTTCATTCAGGGACCACATTCAGGGTTATATATGCCGAACACACTGCAGCAAGCACGTGTGCTCCGGGTCCAGCTGTTCCTTGATACGAACCATTGTCACACGGTCCCGATATCAAACGTGCTCAGTAGAGTCGCCGTGTCCCGTGACGGATCTGCTTGTGTTTCACAATCCTCAATTGGTGTTTAGAGGCCCGTACTACAGGCCCGAGGGAGGGGACTCCGTGGAAATGGGTTACGGGGCGATAGAATACAACCCATGTACAATTGGCTGCTGGTCGGATATGGACGATTGCCATCTCATTCTGAAAGCCAGTCTACCTGTTATGATTGCCTTGTTTTCGACCGCATTAGCCAAGGAATTTGGGCTTCAATATGATATCATCACCAGGGCTGGGGGCGTGAACATGTCCACACACACACATCCACCTGCACGCCAGCCAGCCCGAGTTTCTAAAAAGACTGTTCAATACTGACCTCAAAGACTCGCTGCCTGTTGTGATCACGGTCATCTTGGAAAAGTATTTGTCAGACGCTATCTACTCTGAGAACGACAGTCATGGCACAACACCAGATTCCACAGGACTACCGCGAGCACCTTGAAGTGTCCACGGTTATAAGTCAGACTGATTCTCCAGTGGACTCATCGTTACACATAATGAACAAGAATACGTCAGTGACAAGGAAAAGGAGAAGTCCTTGCACAAAGGGGTACTACGAAATGGACTACGGGAGATTGGAGACGAAAGTGATGCGTCTACACACGCCATAGTCAGAGCAAATGATCAGCCTCAGCTTCTTTTGTGTACTGAGTTGTGGACAATGTTGTGGTGTTTATTGGTGTGTAATATATACCTGTATGTTACTGACTGTACGACACAATACACCATCTCATCTTGTACATGGAACCCGAAAATAAACACGATGCCACTATTGACAGTTTCGGTGTCTGTACAGTGCTTTATTTAGATAATTACATAAAATGTGCATGCATATCAAATACAACACTGAGACCACGTCCTATGAACATCAACAACACTTGTTCAACATGGTACATGCTCTGGTTGTTCATTGACTTGGTGTCTTCTGAGCCTTGTTGACTTCGCAGATGTTTTGTTCGCCCTTCTTGTGCTGACAGGGGGTTACCACTTGACCGTGGAATGCGAGTGATGCAGCTGCTTGAAGCGCACCTTCTGTCGGGTCTGCCTTTGTCTCACGTACTCACTAAGCAGTTTGTCGGCATTGTCAGAGGATTTTGCGCGCTCCGCGTTGTGTTTCTCCAAAGCATCGCGTTTCCATTGTAGGTTGACTATACTGGTTATGGGAGCGTTACCAAACTGCACCAGAGTGCTCGGGTCCAGCCCTGGTGACGCTATCCGCAAAGTCTCTCATGAACGCTATCCCGCAGTGCAAGCAGTTCCAAGACTTGTGAGAATGGCATGTACGCTGAAGCGGCTGCCCCTGCAGACCCGCTGTAGGTAGCATTTGAGAGCTGATGTGCTCGGGACAATCTGAAGCCCATGTGGTCCTGGTCAAACACGTAGATTCTGTCACACGACATGTCTTCTGGTGAATCTCCCATTCGAACGTAGCCATGATTCAGCTGTCTGAGCGTACAATATGCTGTGATGTGCGAGAATACCCATATGAGGGATGCTATCTTTCTGTTATAAGTGGTAGGCTGAACGGTCTTCTTCAACTGTTGCCCAACCCCCTTATCCAACGGTAAAGAGACGCGGCTATGGTCTTCACCAGACTAGATGCGGTCTCTATAGGAAACCCCGATGCTATCAGGTGCTTGAATAACACAACTCTCTGGGCCGTGAAGTTGTATCTCCGGTTATATCTTCGGATGGGGCTTATCATCGCCATGCACATATAGGAGAGCAGTTTGTTGTTTGTGCCTGTGGAGGCCGTGGACATTAGGTTCATTCTCAGTTCTTCGAGTTTCAGTTTAGCTCGAAACCTGTCTCCCTCCGCTTCAGGGTATTGTATCGATAGGATCTGGGCTCTCTCGCGGCTCCTATTGAGGGAGCCATAGAATTGGTAAAGGCACCGAAGAGGATAGGCGCTGAGATACCTGGGAGCTTCCAACTCATCCAGTGTGTGGCTATGTGATCTGAGTTGGAGTAGTATTTCTTTACCCAACGTCTTTTGCTTTGTTATCTCGTCCCGTATCTTGAGTGACTCCAATTGTTCAAGGAACTTGTTAGGCTTTGTGTTTTCGCATGTCCCGCAGTCCTCCTTGGTTGCATCGGTTAGGAATATACTGCCGCATGCTTTAGCTCTCACCATTTCGGCGTCGTCGTCAATGTGGAGTTCACTCGATTCGGCACCCTCTATAGGAATGTTTTTCCGCACAACCATGAACTGCTCGTGTCTGAGCGTGAAGTGGTAGCAAGATATCTTCCTCCTCACGTCTTCCCACGTATCAACTGTGATCTCTGCTTCGAAGTAACACTCGGGACATTCCTTGGTGTCCATAGCCAGCTGCGGTACCATTGGGTACCGTAGCATTAGAGCAAAAAAATCCTGCAGCAAGTCCAAGGTGTTCAGTGACTCCTCCTGAGAGCATGTGACGAAATCTCTACTCAACCTGGCGTAGACACTAACAGCTTCGGACAATGTCAGCGGTTGATTTGGAATTGCTACTATATTTTCTCCATTCTCAACGCCTCGGACCGTGAGCCACACCATGTATTCGTTGACCCGTTTGTTACAGGGTTCTTCGGGGGAGGAGGACGATCGCTTAGGCTCCTCGAATGAGTCTACGAATTCTCGCAGTTGTGGGTCCATATATCCTAACAACCTCGCTCTGCACGCTGAGTCGTATAGGTCACTCAGTCTCCTTGTCGATCTCTGGTCTTTATGCTTACTTTCAGAGCCTCCAGCGCTCCCGGAGCTATGGCATCCGCGATTACCTTCCGACCTTCCCACTCCACTAGACACATCATGATTCCTATTCATCTGGGGTCCCGCGAGCAAGCTGGATGTTTCACGTCGCTTCTCTTGGACGCAGAGGACCAAATCGCCGTTAGTTGATTAAATGCAGACACGCCAGCGTCTTCGATGAATTTGTCAGGAAATGCGTAGTGTGCGCAGACTTTATCTTTCCCAGTCCAAAGAGAGCACTCTCTCTCTAGGTTGTCAGGTAGCGTCCTAAATGTGTACACTACACCCCTCGCTCTCTTATTACGGGCTGTGGTCACCACGATACAGCGGCTGATGTAGCGAGCAAGTTTTAATATCTCCGCTCTCCCCTCACTCACCACAATCACAATCTTCGGGTGACTAGGATACACATCAGATGAGAGTCTGTTGGCTAGGGCAAGTGTTCCCATGACTAGGTTCAGAACTCTGTTTCCCGCAGCGTCAGAAGAGCCATGTACAAACACAGGTCTCAATCCGCATCCGTACACTAGTACCGTGCACACGTCATACATCAGAGAGGAAAACTTATGAGGTTTGTAATGCTTGATGAGCCTACCGTTGTCATCCAATCTAACCCTGGTCTTATAGTCCTCATTGTACACGGGCTCAAAGAACACATGGCCTTCATCCCGGGGTTGTGTGGGTACAAATTCGACCTCCAGTTGATTATTGAGTATGAGAACCGCTGACATTCCTTTGTCTCTCCACTCGCAGTTTGCTACAAGGGGTTCGAGGACTTCTTCTTTTTCTTCTTCTTCTTCTTCTTCCCCACTGCTACTTTCATCCTCTTCCTCCTCATCCTCTTCGCTGCTACTTTCCTGCTCGACCTCATTCTGCTTAGCGTAGGACTCTTTATAGTGGACCAGGTACCAGAACCTTTCTCTCCTAGGTATAACCATACCGTCGGAACACCTCTTCCAGACTTGCGTCTGCTTGCCATACCATGAGCACTCCCCATGGCTGCGAGCTAGCGCCTCTGTGACACCCACCATTCCCGATTCCCACCTGTACTTTAATTCGGATACCCTTGAGCAGAATGAACCTGGGTTTGTCTTTGACCATGGTAATGTTCTCTTCCACGTTTCAGGACCTCGTACCCCTTTCGGAATGTCATGCAGCTTGCAGAACTCACGTAGTGACAGGTTGCAACTAACGTATACCTCGGCACAGTCACTTTCCTCACCATTCGAGGCGTCCACGGGGGTCTTGATGACAGCGTGCACTCCTGGTTCCCCTTGTATCGCAGACACTTTCAAAGTCCCGGTGTTTGAATGTAACACCAAGTTGCCAGTGGAGTTGACGTTGATTACATCTTTGGACCTGGCAATTAGAACAGCCACGTCCTTCCTATCTCTGCAAGCCTTTTTACATGAGACAAGGTACCCCGTGCTACGCGTCTTTAAAATGTCTAAACCAGGGGGTAAAGTGTGAGTCCAGCTTTCTGTCACGGAATCGGCTTCTGGCGTGAAGACAGTTACCGTACACGATCTGAAAGGCCCCGTAGCACCCGTGAACCATACCAATGCTCGCTGCAAGTAATTGTATATCCTGTATCTCATACATCTGATCTCTAGATTTTCATGCACGTCTTTTGAGAGACTTCTGCAAGCCAGGACGGTAACGACCTCAGACACGGAGCACAACTCATGATGACAACCCAGACCCTCCCCAATCGTAACGGCTCGCCTGGTGGGTGTACCGGTGTGAGCCTCGACATTACAACAGGGAGCAGCATACCACTCTCCGGACTCCACTATCACGATCAGGTTTGCGATCGGAACGAGAGCTTCGCGTTCAAACGCATTCAGCCCTTTGTTCACTACCTTACAGACGCCTCTAGTCCACACTCTTTCGGTAGGGCACGTGAGCACACGGGAACATAATATATCAAAACCTCTCCACTCGTCGGGGTTTAAGATTCTAGCTGTCCTACAGTCGATTTCTACAATCCGAGCATGGCTGTCTTTTCCCATTCCCGTCTACTTTGACAAGTCTTCAACCCGGATGAAAAACTGGCAGGGGGAGCGGCGCATGACCACTTTACAGTATTTTTAGATCCCGGGTTCCCTATAGTGGTCAGGCTCTCAGATAGGGGGTATTCCAACTCCCAGTCTTCAGCCTCAACCGGTGCTCTTTTAAACGTCCATAGTGAACTTATCGTTTTGTCCTAGGACCGCTCATTCACATCGTACCCGTCTAAAGGATCCCATAATCCACTGCGCATGAACATCTCATTGATTACCGCGGTTTTTGTCTTACACTTGATGCGCTCTCGCGCGTCTATTGCATCGGGGCCGGGCCACTCGGGGTCCTCGCTCTTCAACACGTTCGTCCTGTAGCGTGAGCTGCTCTCTACGACTACTGCAACAGATTCCAACGTCTGCACTAAAGGTCCCACGTCCCTGAGGTAGAATAGTGGAGACTCGGACGCGAACGCTATAGTGTGCCCGTCCACTACCGTGGTCCCGGGGTAACGGTTGACACTGGATGATCTGTTCGCAAGCCTCATGAACGTCCAATCTCCCAGGCTGGTCCTGACTTTACTCAGATAACGCTCTACCTTTTCGAACTTGAACACGGGCCCGAGTGTCCGAGAGTAGGCTTGCACGAGGAGCACCTCCTCATCTCCACGAGGTAACAACGCGCAGCCTTCCTGGAATTCGACGGGTCGTATGGGCTTTGGGTTGCAACACCTTGAGAGTAGTGGTCCTAGCCTGTGATCCTGCGCGCACAAGAACGCCCTGATTGTGTTCAACCTCACTCTCTGAGAGTGGTGGAGCGGTATGTCCGTGCCCCTGGTCCACACCGATGCACCTCTGTGTCTACTGAGGGTGATCAACTTGTACGCGGAGAAGCAGTTGACCCTGCAACTTTCTGCTAAATGGCTCAGGAGAGTGTATATAGGCGGGAGCTCCCCCCTGCCGTGCAGGATGAACTCGTAATCAAGCATCACGTCTCCGACGGACATCTCCGGAACGCAGGGGTGAACACATCTGTAGAACCAGGTCAGACAGGCGCTCACGTCAAAGTTCTTCTTGGTACCTCGTGTGACAGAGACTCTGGCACAGTGTCCCAATAACACGGCTTCATCTAAGCATGCTTCGTACACATGACCGTGTTCACCTGTGGGTCTGTCTGCTCTAACCATAGAGTATTGACTTGGAGAAGACATAATTGTGAGGTTGAGGTTGTATTCCGAAAGTGGATACGATAGCGTGTCTTCGTCACTCTCCTCTAAATCGGGCTCTTTCGCTACGTCGATATGAGGGAAGAACTCTCCGTCGCCTATGGTGGAGGGCCGTCGAAGACCCCATCTTTCGCATTTGTCCATCGAGCCAGGATCTCTTGTACAGGGGCTCTCTACATTCAGGGTCTTCAATCGCGGGGTTGTCGATTGCCACGTTGAACAGGCACCGTTGCATCTTCTTGCGAGAGGTCTTGAAAAGCCGGAAGAGTTTCTGTTCCTCGTACCCTCTAGCATTCTCGCTACGTATAGCTTGTTCTATCTTGGACATTTCTACGAGACCAACCGCTTCGGTAATGGTTCCCAACTCCCTTTCCGTCGCCACGGTCTTGGGAGAGTAATTCAATTGAAAGAAATAATCGCTGTGATCCAGCAGCGTAGGCAGGGCACCAGGTCCTTTCTCCGGTGCACCGATACACAGGTCATCTGTAAGCACAGTGGGTTCTCCTAACCAGTGGGGCTCGGGTACAACTCTGTTTGTGTTCGGAATCTTCAACACAGCTCTGCTGTGTCTGTGCTTCGAGTGGAACACGCCGTAGGCTCTCAGTATTTTCAAGTTCATCAGTCCTAACGTTCGTAGTCCGACTGTGATACACTTGAAACTCGGCGCAGAACCCAGATCGCAGCTTCCACCGCGTCTGAATAGGACACAATGTCCCGTTCTCTGGCTAAGCACCTGACCGGTGCGGACTACTCTGAAGATGACACGGACGAGGAGGAAGATCGAATCATAGCACACATATCCAGACTCATATTCCGTGCTACGGTCCTCGCTTTCATCGCTGCAGGCGTACTCGTTTTCGTCCTCGCTGCTGTTATCGCTTTCCTCCTCCTCGTGTCCATCAATGTCCTCCCAGTCCTCTTCTTCGGTCTCTTCCTCGCTGGATTCGTCTCGTGTCTCACCTTGTTCACATTCGCCCCCCTTGGCATTGTTTTCGCTCTCCTCATAGGCTAGCCTGTTTCGGACTTGCATCAGACCTACGCTGAAGCGTCCAACCTGTGGACATTTTAACCATCAGACCTACGCTGAAACGTCCAACCTCGCTCTATGGCTGAAATTAGGTCAGCTCCCACTTGTCAGACCTACGCTGAAACATCCAACCTTGCTCTATGGTTGAAATTAGGCCAGCTCCGGCTTCGCTGGAAACGTCCAACTTCGAAAACATAGAAATGCTCCTCAACCACGGCGTCTGTCAATGCAGAAAGACAGCCTACGGGTTCACACGCTTAGCCTGTACTATGTATTCCCAGACAGCCCAGATGACCGAGACAGCCTGTGCTAAGTTGAGTAGGTACAAGCATGATATAGCTGAGAGGGTATACATGCATAAAAGTTTGGTGGGTGAGATGCTAACAATGGAACATGGGGAAGACAAGGTTCTACTCCATCATTACCATAGTAACACTAATCCAATTAAGATGATGCGAGAGGTGATAGAATATTGCCTCCAGAGTGAGGAACGATCTATGAACCTGCTAACGTGTACAGAAACGGCATTGGTACCTGTACAACGACCTGGAAACACATGGACCGATGGGGAAATTCGGTAAGTCTAAACGTTCCGTGATAATAAATCTTAGTTGGTACAAGACTGTCTTGATAAATGAACTGACAAATGTGTTTGTGTTTATAATACAGTCAGGAAACCCCCTCCCGATGTGACACTCACAGATAGAGTGCGGATCGCTCTCGGAGACAAGACCGAAGATCTGTGGGACATGATTCGACTACACCCAGAAGATCACGAGTATCATGCCAGCTATAGACGTGATAACGCAGTATGACCAACTGCTTCCAGGAGAAGAAATGGAATTTGAACGACACCGCAGTGACAACTATGCTATGATCACGGTCTCCTTGGTGGTGGCATCGTTTAACATGCATGTGTTTGACCTGCATATGTCTCCAGAAGATGTGTTTGTCTACGATGAACCCAACACCTTATGCGTTTGACCTGCTTATGTATACAGAATGTGGTTGTCTACTTGACACATGTAATAAAGGTGATAGCATTGCAACTGAATCATCCTTCATTGTACAGTGTATGCAGACCATAACCTATCTGAAAGGGGTATGGGAATGGGATGCTTTCGGAGGCTTGATGCAGTTTTATTGTATACAACACACATTATACAGAACACAATCACATTCCGGTGTAGTCAAAGTATACAACGCTGTCGTTCACACGGAACCCGTACTCGGGGCCCGGTCTTGGTCTCTTCAGATTCCACAGTTATTCCACATATTTCATGGTCTTGATCATCAATCCACAATTTATCGCGGTCCAGTACTTAGACCGGGTCTTCGCAGGGACACCTGTAAACTCGGCCAGTTTAATTCCCATGGCGTGATAGTCACAGTCCCGAAGAGACCCAGCTTCCCACAGACTCTTCATGTCTTTGCACCATATGGAGAATGACTCGTAGTTGTTCACCACTCCCGCCATCAATCGCCTGATTCCCAGCCCCATCGGTACTCGGTTGTAATCGGTCCCGCACAGCGCCATGAAAAACAACATTTCCCTTCGCTTATCTTCTTCTTTAATCACATGTGGTTTAATGCGCATGAAAATGTGCCGCCCCGCTTGCTTCAACCTCAGAAAGCGACCATAGCTGCCCCTAGGTACAATACCATCCATGTACGCCACACTCAACCCTACGATGCGGTTCAGGTATTTTTTCGGTGTTCTGATGATTTCCACCTCATCGTCTAGATCGAGCCCAGGTACCTGGTCCTCTAGACATGCCGCTTTTCTCTTCTCGCTGACTGAGGGTGAATTGCTCCAGTTGGATTTGGACTGTAGAGTCTTGTTCGATGTAGGGTATAGCATTTCGAAGATATACCAACTCGTATTAATTCTGGGAGACCCTATAGCGCGCCGTAAACGATCCAATCGGATTTTGTCGTTCCATCCGAATGCCCTATCCAGAAAGACGCGGTAAAGAGACCCTCTGATCCTGCCTAGGTACAGGTACCTAGCTACATCCTCCTTAAATTCGCCCTTGGCATACTCATCCAGAACGGCCTCAAAGGTGACGTGTTGCTCTTGAGTCGTCTGCAGTAGACATTCGTCTTCCGCTGTGACATCGCACAGCGCTCGAAACCTATCTTCCATTGAGGCCATCTCCCTGCGTGGTATACCAGGGATGGGGGCAGCAAACAGCAGCTCTCCAAAGGGAGAAGTGTGCATATCTAGACCCTCCTGGTAGCTCTTGTTGTCTGTCCTCATAGTAATACCTTCGCGACCGCACGCCGTCAGCACTGCCACGATGTCGGAGTCTCCGGTGCACACGGTCACATTACCTTCCAGAGCGGTTGCCAACTCCACTAGTAGCCCGTCAGCCTCCGTGCTCGTACACCGTAGACACGCGTGTCGTAAGATAGTCACTTGGCTAGTCTCTGGGTCCGCGAATGTCGCCAAAAAGACGCCGTCGACCCCCTCGGGCCTGTCTATTGAGCCGTCGGCGTAACTGTGCTTCACATTGCGTAGGTTGTACTCCAGAAGTTTCAGACTATCGACAGTCTCCGCAATCACGCTGTTGTCTTGGTGCTTGAACGACACCAGGTTACGGACTGAGGCCCCCCTCGGGATCTCTTCTCTGTAGTAATCTCCCTTAGCTCCGGTCACTAGAAACATCTTGTTTTTCATACCCATGTCGGCCAACAGCTTCATCATGTTGTATTCTATGGCACCCAGATTATGCTTACAGAAGTCTATGTGAGATGTGGGGGTACGGCTTTGTCTGATCTCCCGCACGGCTGGCGTCTGTGCCCCCGCGCCGTCCTTTACAAGCACTATACACCGAGTTCCTGCGTTTTCTGAGATGTAACCAGTTGCCAGCGTTCTGGCCATGTTCACTATGGATATTAACGAGTCACCTTCGACGTAATCACTCAACTTGACTCTGTATATTGCCAATCCTGTCGCTGGTGTGGTCTCTTGGTAACTTCGAACGGTGCCAGATGAGGGTTCACTAGCATCGCGTGGATGGCCTTGTGTTGTAACCCCATTTCGGTCAGTTCGGTATCTGATCAACGAAGAACTAAATCGAGAACTGAGAAATGTCTCGGGTCTATATACAACTGTGTTCGAGGGTGGTTTAACCGTGACTGTGCGGCAATTGACTTTGGGTCACTATCATGTGGGTTATGCACAGACACCGTTGGACATATGGTATAGGGTTGGAGTCCACGGGTGGATGAATGTCATACATTTTGATAGGAGATCACCGGTGGCTCACTGTATGATACTCCTTACATATACCTTTTATCATCTTTGTCGTCCTTGCTGATATCACTACCACTGGCTTCGAGTGAATCACCGGTCACTGATGTCTCTACAGCGTTCACGGTTTTTGTTTTCTCTTCGTTGAAAAGCATATTTCTATAACACAGGTCCGTGGGGTCTAGCCTCAAGTCCGTTCTCTTCGCTGCGAGTACCTGTTTGTTTTCCACTCTCATGTTTATACACATAGGAGCCAGTCAGTTCAGCACCTGGGGACAGAAACAGGTTAACCACGGAAACTTGTTGCGCATAGTCTTAGAAATGGTGGGCCTTAAACAACTCTGTATGGTAACTAGGTTGGTTCCTGGTCTGATTATCACCACGTATGCATCAGACCGCTCTGCCATGCTAGGTAACGTGAGTGAGAACATCATCCATGTCAGCCACAGCTGCGTGTTGTATCGCCATAAGGTGGCCTGGTCTAGAATATCGTTGTTTCTGGTTTTGAGTTCCAGCAGCACTATGTTGTCCCTTACGATGTCGTGGGCCACCAGGTCGACCTCCAGGTGCCATGGATTGCCTTACAACCTCTTGTGCACTGGTTGTGGTACGTGTAGTTACCGGGCACGCTGATCACATCGGGTGTGGGGATTCTGGCTACTTTAAGGCCCGCGCATATAGGAGTCAACCGAAGCGTTTGGAGTTGTGTTAGAATGAGGCGAGAAACGGGCCCGACATCGCGTATAGTCTTCTTCCCGTTGAACACAGATTTACATTGCGCGTCTACAGTAATGCCTATGCAGGTGGACATACGGTTCTGGTCCCACAGGTGTCAACAGGTTTCTAGGTCTTGGAGCTTCATTGTATTAAATGTTCTTGGAGGAGACTCTAAGGCACTCTCAGTATCGCAACGTCAGTAAATAAGGAAGAACAAAGATCAGTACCTACGGCGAAGAGGCTACATCGAGAGCTATGAATCGCAAGAAAATGACCCTTGGAGGCTTAGATTCTCTGATATCCAAGAGCAAGGATGTCTTCAATAACAGAATGTCAGCTATGCCCAACGGGATCATCCTAAACACAGCTCGTTTCAGAGGCAAGTTGGGTGTGGCTATAGCTGTCATCACATATCTCATTGTTGGGTTTCTGACCATCCCCAACAACATTCTGTACTTCATCGACAACAAGCACCGTACCAGAACCACGAACATGGCGGGTGATGGAGACTTCTCTGTGTCACCTTCAACCGAGGGCAGACCAGACTACGAGTACACTTACATCCACGCTGGGATAGCCCTAATCATATTCGGATGTCTGGCCATGGTCATAAGCATAGTGCTCAACTACTTTGCAGTGAAGAGCAAACGGAAAGTGGACGATTTTGAAAACAGCAGGGGTCAGGAGTCCTCCAAAAGCACCAGGACTGTGTTAACGTCCTGGTGGATCGCGAAGCGCCCTCCTCTACGCACGCCTCGCCCCGGGAGCCTGCGCCGCACCCTGGACGCTATTCGGTCTTTCGGCTTTCCTGACGGTCGCTTGTCTCACAGTTTGGCGCTGCGTTACGAAACCGAGCCGGTGCGAAGGAGTGACGAGAGGGCCTGGGTTCGGGCAGAGGATTGCGGTGCCTGCGTGAATGCCGAAAAACTAAATAAATAAACTGTGGCTTTGCACATGACTGGGTTGTAGATCTGTCTTTGCTGATGCTGACAAGAAATTGAAAAAAAAAACTAAATAAATAAACTGTGGCTTTGCACATGACTCGGTTGTAGGTCTGTCTTTGCTGATGATCCTTGGGGTCACTCCGACCCGCCTCTCCCCCTCCCCGGCCCTTGGGGTCTCTCCGACCCACCTCTCCCCCTCTCCCCCATCCCCGGCCCTTGGGGTCTTATTGTATTGATGTTGATGTTGTATTGATATTATATTGATGTTCCATCCTGGGCTCCATGGGCGACCTCCTAGAATCCTGGTAACTGGTCTAAACTGTGAACTGAAATCTATTACTATTGTAATCTCATAGGACAAAAAGGGGTTACAGTAAATTTGGCGAGCCAGCCAGGAGCCCAGTGTAGTTGAATATCAATATTGCTCTATTGCAACATGGATCTTATCCAGAGGTCTAGTGTTAAAATACCCAATGCAGTCATTGTTGATGGCATTACTGGATTAGTCCAAGATGAAGAGGTGATTGACTTCCTTAAGAAGTATGGTGCCATTGAGCGCACTGTTTTGGTTAATGATAAGTCTTCTGAGTTTCACAAAAAACTGATCGTCGAGTACTCTAGTGGCTCAGCTGTAGAAGGTTTGGAGCCACTTTTACCATACAAGTACACACTAAAAGATGATCCCAATGTTGTGTATAATGTTGAGACCCTAAGTAATGTGTACACGTCCAAGTTAGGTAGCAGTGCTACTAAAACCTATGTAACAGAGCTAAAGGAGCTAGCAAAGCTAAGCGGCAAAGACTATGAGGCAGTCTTGAGAGAAATGATGATGCAGATCAGTAGTGATATTGAAAGCATGCAACCTGCAGGTGAGCTGTCACCTTTAGCACTCAGTGAGACCCCTGTGGAGTCACCACAGCCCACCAGCTTTTCAGATCCCCCTCAGAATGGCAATGACATAAACGTTGCTACATCAGCACCAGTCACTGATGAAAGACGAGTCCCATCCCAGGGACCCAGGCGAGAAGCCATCTACTTACCTGCAGCGGTTGCAGCTTGCACTTAACCAGGCCGTTAGGAGGGGGGGGGTTGCACCTGGGGAAGTAGGTAAACACTTTCTCAAGCAGTTTTGTAGAGGGTGCTGGGACGCTGCTCTGCTCTCTAGTCTACAACTCGAGCAGAAGAAAAGCTTTCCACCTTCGTTCTCAGAGCTTCTGCTAATGTTAAGTACTGAGGAGGACAGACAGGCAGCCAAAGCTAGTCGCATGAGGAAACATGTAGGCTCCACAAGGCAGAGAGTTCAGCTCCAGTCACAGAGTAGCTGTAATTTTGAGCCATCAGAAAACCCAGAGACCAATCCCAGTGCTATTGATGATCTTAGGAAGCAGGTAGCTAGCCTCCAGAGTCAGCTAACCACCTTAATGGCTCAGAAGAAGTCTAAGGGGTTCAGTGATAGGGGTGCTACAGGGAAAACACAGGATAGAGTGTTAGCATCACACAGTGCAAACCCAGACATGTCAAAGCAACCAAGAAAGAACTACACAAACAAACCCAGACCTTGGTATTGCTTTAATTGTGGGGAGGACGGGCACATAGCAACCATTTGCACCAATGACCCAAACCTGACCTTAGTGGCTGAAAAGAGAAGACAGTTAGAGGAAAGACAGCGTGTGTGGGAACAACAGAACCATCCTAACTTACCTTTAAACTAGACTCAGTCCCTGTTGTGGGGCAAACGGGCTGAAGAGAGGCAACCACGTCCCTCGAAGAAGCGCAAGGCGCAGATGTGTGCCACTTCAGGACACTTGAAAAGAAGCCACCCTTTTAAGCTTCCTTCTGGGTTGGTTGGTACCAGAAGTACAGCTCAAGTGACTATTAAGGGTAAGCAAGTTAACTGTCTACTTGATACGGGTTCACAGGTCACCACCGTTCCCCATTCGTTCTATGAACAGCACTTAGCCGAACAAGAGATCAAACCCTTGGATGATCTCTTAGAGGTAGAGGGAGCAAACGGACAATCCGTGCCCTACCTAGGTTACATTGAATTGACTGTTGTTTTTCCCCAGGCTTTACTTGGTGTACCGATTGAGGTACATACGCTTGCTTTGGTTGTGCCTGATGTCCGAGCCAACTCACAGTCTCTTGTGTTGATAGGCACGAATACCATGGACGTCTTGTACGACATTTATTCTGATACTACGTCAACCAACTATCAGCCAGCCCCTTATGGCTATCGAGCTGAACTCCGACACAGACAGGCTAGCAATAGCCATGGCATGGTGAAGCTACAAGGCAAAAACCCTGAGGTCATTCCGGCTGGGAGGACCATTGTCACTGAGGGTATTGCTGTAGCTAATGACTTCCAGAATGAGAAGACTGTTGTTATTGAACATCCATCTTTATCTTCCTTGCCTGGTGGGTTAATAGTGAAGACTTGCTTGGCTGACCTTCCCAACCAGCGACCCTTTAAGCTACCAGTCATTGTTAGTAATGTATCTGAACACGATGTTGTCCTCTCTGCAGGGTGTAAACTTGCAGACATCAGTACTTACCAGAGCATCTTGTCCCAACAGCACTGCATAAGTAAACCAACCGATGCTGAGTTATCTCAGAAGTCGAACTTGCACTTCAATTTTGGGGAATCTCCAATCCCACCAGAGTTGAAGGAGCTCATTGTCCAGCAGCTTCATAGCATGCCAGAAGTGTTTGCGCAACACGACTTTTTGGGCGAACAGATAAAGTGGTGCATCACATAAAGCTTTCAGATGAGACTCCTTTTAAGCAGCGGCCTCGACCAATACACCCAGCTGAGGGTGGAGGTGTTCGTAAGCATATCCAAGAGCTCCTACATACTGGGGTAATTAGAGAATCAGAGTCGCCTTTTTCATCCCCAATTGTGGTGGTCAAAAAAAAAGATGGTACCGTCCGACTTTGCATTGATTATCGCAAGCTGAACCTGCAGACGATAAAGGATGCATATGCGCTTCCCAAACTTGAAGACACCTTCTCTGCACTTTCAGGTTCTCAGTGGTTTTCGGTTCTTGATTTAAAGTCTGGTTATTACCAGATTGAAGTTGAGGAGACAGACAAACCCAAGACGGCATTTGTATGCCCTCTTGGGTTTTGGGAATTCAACCGGATGCCTCAGGGCGTGACTAACACACCAAGTACCTTTCAAAGGTTAATGAAAAAATGCATGGGTGACATGCATTTGAAGGAAGTCTTGGTTTTCCTGGACGATCTGATAGTCTTCTCAAAGACATTGGAGGAGCATGAAGCCCGACTCATGAGAGTTCTTGGTCGTCTTAAAGAGTTTGGCCTGAAGCTCTCACCTGAAAAGTGTGCTTTTTTCCAGACATCTGTCAGGTATCTCAGACATGTCGTCTCCAGAAATGGGGTTGAGACTGACCCGGAGAAAATCACTTCCCTTAAAACTTGGCCAGTCCCTCAGAATCTGCGAGAATTGAGGTCATTCTTGGGGTTTGCTGGGTACTACAGGAGGTTTGTTAAAGGATACTCTAACATCGTGAAGCCCCTGCACGGACCCACCCCCGCACAAGAAATCCAACTTAAAACCAAAAACTGATCAGACTTACCATAACCCAAAGGGTTCCTACCATTTGGAGGTCAGTGGACACCTGCTTGTCAGCAGGCATTCGAGCAGGTCATTGAAGCACTTACCACTGCTCCTGCATTGGGCTTCGCTGATCCTCAAAAGCCGTATGTACTTCACACGGATGCCAGCACCAGCGGGCTAGGTGCCGTGCTTTATCAAGAACAGGAAGGTCAGCTCCGCGTCATAGCTTATGCAAGCAGAGGGCTATCGCAGAGCGAGAGCCGATACCCAGCTCATAAGCTGGAATTCTTGGCACTTAAGTGGTCAGTCGCTGAAAAATTCTGTGACTATCTCTATGGTAATCACTTCACTGTAGTTACTGACAGTAACCCGCTGACATATATTTTGACCACTGCGAAACTTGATGCAACAAGTTACAGATGGCTTGCGGCGTTGTCTACCTTTTCATTCAAACTTGTGTACAGACCTGGCAAACAAAACACAGATGCCGACGGGCTGTCCCGCAGGCCCCATGGCGAATTGTCGGACGATTCCAAGTCGCAGAAAGAGAGAGAACGGATTTGTCAGTTCACTCGAGACCATCTCTCTGACCTGGACAATATTGATGCAGTCGACCAAGCTGTCGTTCAAGCTATTTGTGAGAGGCAGTTTATCTACAGTGACAACTGTTGAAGAAAAGAGTAAAATCCAACCCAAGGTTTGCTGTGATGGAAGGGAAGTTTATTCAGTAATCCGGAAAACGGTGAGTCATAGTGTCACAGACCGGGTCTGGAACAGAAGACTGACCCCGAGCAGAGGGCTGAGGGTCATTTATATAAGGTTAACAAAGAGTGGTCAGACACTATGTAAATTATGGGTGGTGGTTAACAGACATATGGTACAGGATGCAGGAACAAAAGGAGAGGGGGGTGACATTTCCATATACAATAGGTGAGGAGGAAAGGAAGCCAGGAGACATTAAAACATGAGATGCACACCAGGTAAGAGGAAAAGGGGGGTGTCAAGGCTACTATAATCATGAGATGCGAGCTAGGATGATCAAGGGTCTAGTAGGACAGTGTCAGCAGGGGTCAGGAGACGAGGGGTAGAAGAACAGCAAATTCTGAGACAGTCAATATACAACTGGGGCATCTACACTAGTAAGAATATTTTTGTATTCTTCCACACAACCTTGATGTCCACAGTGGTGCTGCTTTGGTTGAAACTCTTACCACCTCCACGAGAGCTGTACCTGATAGCTATGGGAAGGAGGATCAGTTTGGAGGGTTGCCGGTCCTCCCTCACTTAACTGAGGTCGAGTTGGCAAGCAAACAAAGGGCAGATCAGTGTTTAAGACATGTCATTCTCCAACTTGAGTGTGGGGAGGAGCCACCCCCCACACTACGGAGCGAACTTCCGGAACTCCCACTCTTGTTGAGAGAGCTACAGCGTCTTGAGCTCCTCAATAATGTGCTGTACCGGAGATGGCAGGTCGACTCTCAGACATCTTATCAGCTGGTCTTGCCAGCTGAGCTCTGTGGTCTTGACCAGCTTGCATGATCATATGGGACACATGGGGGCTGATCGTACCCTGGATCTTGTAAGAACAAGGTTCTTTGGCCCAAGATGGCTTTAGATGTTGAAAAGAAGGTGAAGACCTGTGGCAGATGTGTGCGCCGAAAGGCATTGCCCGAGAAAGCAGCGCCGTTAGTCAATATTAACACTACGAGGCCCCTTGAGTTGCTTTGCATGGATTTCCTTTCTCTGGAACCCGACAGCAGTGGAACGAAGGACATCCTTGTCATCACCGATCACTTCACGAAGTTCGCGGTCGCCATTCCAACGCCCAACCAAAAGGCCCGAACTGTGGCGAAGGGTCTGTGGGACAATTTCATTGTACATTAAGGGTTCCCAGAAAGACTTCATAGTGACCAGGGACCCGATTTCGAGTCTTGCATGATCAAAGAACTTTGTCAAGTAGCCAGCATACATAAGGTCAGGACAACCCCATACCACCCTCGGGGTAACCCTGTCGAGCGATTTAATCACACCTTATTGGACATGCTAGGTACCCTGAAGAATCAAGAGAAGTCTCGGTGGCGTGAGTTCGTAAAGCCCTTAGTCCACGCGTACACTTGTACAAGGAATGAGGTGACAGGTTTCACACCATACGAACTCATGTTTGGCCGCCAGCCTCGCTTACCAGTCGACCTCGCTTTTGGTTTGCCTGTGCAGGGTGGTCAGCACACATCACACTCTCAATATGTACAGACTCTTAAGTCTCGCCACCAGGAAAGCTATAAAATGGCAACAACAAATGCTGCAAAAACAGCGAACCGAAACAAGACAAGATATGACAGGCGTGTAACAGCTTCGGATTTGGGGGTTGGAGACCGAGTGCTCATCAGAAATGTCCGCCTATGGGGAAATCATAAAATTTCCGATAAATGGGAAGCAATTGTCCATGTTGTGGTGAGTAGGGCTGGAACACTCCCAGTGTACACGGTCAAGCCCGAGAACAGTGAGGGTCCTTTAAGAACATTACATAGGGACTTACTACTTCCGTGTGGGTACTTACCGACAGAGGACAGGTATCCTATCCCACAGTCCGCAGGGCGTAGGCCATCAACTCGTGCAAAGCCTTCCCCAGATGAATCAAGCCGCTCAGATGAAGAGGAAGATGAGATCATCCCGATTTACTGGTTCAGGGATCCTTCCAGTGTTCAGGTCCCAACTTTTCAGAACACAGCTCAGTTTGATCCAGGGGTGTCCCCTGAGCAGGACACACAGCGTCCGATACTTCCACTTGATCATCTTGTTGAGAGCTCTCCAAGTGTTCAGAGTGTTGATTACTTACCCGAGGTTGACAAATGACCTGTTAGGCTTGACTGTACTGCTGATAGCCCCCTGGTACTTAGCCAGCCTGACAGTCATCCAAGTGACACTGAACGCTCAACTACTGACATAGCCGCAACGGCTGAATCAATGGGTTCGGCTGAAAGTGACTGTCCTGACGCTCAGTGTAACAAACCTCCAGATGTTCCAGATGACGCTGGCGACAGTGAGACGATAGGTACATGTACATCCCAAACATGTGAGCATGAGCAGGTTAGCTCTGTCAGACGTTCAACTCGGACTAGAGACCAACCTAACCGACTTCAGTATGTAGAACTCGGTAGTCCATTGGTAGCTATGATGCAGTCGTTCCTTCGTGGCTTAACCACAGTTATTGACACTGCCTTTAGCGAGAGTTCTTTAGGCTCCTCTTCCTTAACCTCCCAGGTAGTAACTACTCAACCTTTGCCATGCCACGGGACGTGCATGAGCTCAGGGGGGGAGAGTGTAGCCCAGGCTTCATAAGCGGTGGAGAGGATAAAAAGAAGTCCGTCATTCAGTCTATATGTGTGTGTGATTGATAGCTGGCATTTATAGGATTAACTGCGCTTCCCTGAGCAGACAGAGGATCAGCCAATAGTATTGCGTTATGACGTCACGGGGGTCAACCGGGTTGCAGCTGCGCACAGCCCTCAGGTGGATAGTTAGAGAGAGAGGAGAGACCACACCGTCTGACTGCGTGTGTGAGGGATTGCTCTGCCCGAAAGTTGTCCAGAAGTTGGTAAAGAGTTTAAGACGGTCAGAATTCGCCGTTCGCTGAGACCACGGAGTCTTTGGTTGCTCGGCGGTGAGTTAATTATATGTTTTGAGAGAAAAGGCGTCGAGTAAAAGCGGCATTAGCCACAAAGCTAATGTTAGCTGCTAGTCGCTAATATGGCGCCACGTGTGTGTTAACCGCTAAGGTAACTACCTGTTGTGAATCTGTGTGGACTTGAGCTAACAATTGAGCTAACGGTTAGCATTGTGTGATAATGCAGAAAAATGCTAAGCTGTCGTGGGTTGTGTGTGTGAGGAGAAAAGGAGAAACTCACCTTGAATGCTTATTTCATCATTCTTTTTCAAATATTTGATGGTAAAAGGCCTAATTTAAGGCATTTGGGAGAATTTTCTGTTATGTTACACTGGTAAAGTGAGACCTATTAAAAGAGATTTTTGTAAGATAATTTGAGTCTCTATAGGTCATATTTATGTTATCTATTTTAACTGAGAGTTTATGGCCTGTATAATTTAATTTTATTGAAACAAATGAATGTGGCCTGTTAGGTCAGGTTTTTTTAGTTGGATATGATTCGGTGAAGTTGATGTTGGAAGCGGACATGGACACCAGTAGTCGACTTCAGAGAGATGAGGAGACCAGCAGCAGATAGCCACAAGGCGGCTTCCTGAACACCTGCTGGAGGAGAGGATCCAGTGAACCGGTTAGCGAGCCAGAGCTGATGAATAAAGGACAACTTACCTTCCTTACCTGCGGTGTGGTAGGACATTGAAACTCACACAGATTGAAGGGCCCCAACGAAAAAAAACTGAGCTCATAATAAAGGAAAAACACAACAGACTAAACACAACAACAACGGAGGACACTTTTTTTATTTTCGTGCGCACTTTATTATTTTTCTTGTTCACTGAATGATATTGATGGCTTGTTGTCATAATTTTGTTATTGCTGACCAAGAATTTATTTTTTTGCAAACTAAATTTTGTGTGGGTGTGGTCAATATTGATGTTCCATCCTGGGCTCCATGGGCGACCTCCTCGAATCCTGGTAACTGGTCTAAACTGTGAACTGAAATCTATTACTATTGTAATCTCATAGGACAAAAAGGGGTTACAATACTGTCACACTCTTTCAAGTAAATAAAAACATGGGCCCCCTTCTGTTACTGCACTTCAAAGAGGTCACTGTGGAGAAAACTAAAACAGCAGTTAGTGAGTTTATGCTCCTGGCTGGAGTCCTGTTTGTAGCTTGGCTGTCTAGTCATTTCATTCCTGTGACAACCAAGGAGCAAGATGAAGAGGTCCTTCTCTGTGGAAGAGGCTCGGGATATAATCATGCAGCCTGTAACTCCCAGAGAGATGCTGGAAAATAAAACATCCACATCCTCAGAAGGAGAGTCTGATGTGGACTTTGTGGTGGACTCAGATCATTCTACTTCCTCTTCTTCCTCTCCTGACCTTTCCACTGAGAGTGGAGAGGACACAAAGGATGCTGCAACAGGATGGACTTCAAAAAGTGGGCAAGTCTGGTTTCCTACTAATGCAGAGACTACCCACTATGTTCCTGTTGCCAGAGTTTTGATTCCGGGGCCGACACAGTACGCCATCACCAAGATTTGCAATGTGGAATCCTCTTTTGATTTATTTTTCACTCAAGAGATCATCAACATTATTGTCAACATGACAAACCTGAATGGAAGACTTGTAGTGCGAAACTGGAGTGATATCGATGACACCGATGTGAAAGGATACATTGGACTCCTGATTTTGGCTGGTGTGTACTAAAACAGCAGTTAGTGCCCAAGCCCCCCAACATCTGTTATATGGAAAATAACTCATTTTTTGTGTTTTTTCCATAAATAACAACAGTGACATCAAATAATCAAACTGGCATTTAAAGAGTTAAAATCCTCAAAATGATTGAATGTTTGGTAGTTTTGAGCAGGGCTGAAGTTGTTTAAGAGATTTATGCAGAAAAAAGCAGAAAAAAATATTAATCTATAAAGTTTTTATAGCAGTTTTTTGGAAGTGGACATTTTTTTTTAAAACCAGGATTAAACGAGTCAATCATGTCACAGTAATGAAAGAGCCAATCAGTAGCAATGACTAAAAGAGCGAATCAGAAGCCAGGAATAAAAGAGCCAATTAAAGGCAAGAACAAAAGAGCCAATCACGTTGTAGGAAAAAAAGAGGCAATCAGAAGTCAGGATTAAAACAGCCAATCAGAAGCCAAGATTAAAAGAACCAATCATGTCACAGTAATGAAACAGCCAGTGAGTAGCCAGAATTAAAAGAGCCAGTCAGAAGTCAGAAATAAAAGAGCCAATCACGTTGCAGGAATAAAAAGAGCCAATCACATTGCAGGAACAAAAGAGCCAATCGGAAGCCAGGATTAAAAGAGTCAATCAGAAACCCGGATTTATAGAGGGAGTTTTTCCTTGCCACTGTCGCATAGTGCTTGCTCATGGTGGGAACTGTTGGGTCTCTGTAAATATAAAGAGTCGGTCTAGACCTGCTCTATTCGAAAAAGTGCCCTGAGATAACTTTGTTATGATATGGCGCTATATAAATAAAACTGAATTGAAATTGAATTGAATAGAGCCAATCACGCAGCAGGAATAAAAGAGCCAATTAGAAGCAAGGAATAAAAGAGCCAATCACGCAGCAGGAATAAAAGAGCCAATTAGAAGCCAGGATTAAAAAAAACATTATTGGAATAACAGAGTCAATCAGAAAGCAGGTAAAAAGGAGCCAATCACTTTGTTGGAGTAAAAAAGAACATTCAGGATTAAAGAGCCAATCAGGAGCCAGTAATGTGTCTCATTCTTGTGTTGTCTCTTTCCTTTTGCACTGTATTGTCTTTGCACTGTTTGCACATAGTTGTACACTTTATGTGGCTGGGACAAAAACCTTGGTCCTAGCTCTGTGTTGTTGTTGTTTTTTGGAATTTGATCTTTGTTGTATGTTTATGTAGCACCTGGTCCTGGAGAAACGTTGTTTCGTTTCACTATGTACTGTGTCAACTACATGTGGTTGAAATGACAATAAAAGCTTCTTGAACTCTTGAACTTGAAAAGAGCAGAAACCAGGAATAAAAGTCAGTCAGAAGGCAAGAATAAAAGAGCCAATCACGTTGCAGGAATCAGAGAGCCAATCAGAAGCCGGGATTAAAAGAGCCAATCAAAAGCCAGGATTAAAATAACCAATCAGAAGCCAGGATGAAAGAACCAATCAGAAGCCAGGAATAAAAGAGCCAATTACGTTGCAGAAATAGAGGTATGCTTAAAGACACCATGGTTAACAGGTTTGTAGTTGGAGCAGAACAAGAAAAATACCAGTAAGCGAAATGAGTGACTCGGAAGAAAGGTCACTAAATCAGAAGCCAGGAATAGTAGTTTGGAGATAATTTAGCTATTTACAATCTGACAAAAAACAGAGCAAACTGTGCTGAAGAAACGTGGCAGCTATGACAGGTAACACCAAAAACTTTTTTCTTGATTTGAAACAATATCACCCATTAGAAGGCCTGGTACCTTCTGCAGTACAGGTAAATAAAGGCCCCAGTCACTATCCAGTTTAAATTGTATCTGTTTTA
Organism: Macquaria australasica; assembly: GCA_005408345.1. Taxonomy (NCBI): domain Eukaryota; kingdom Metazoa; phylum Chordata; class Actinopteri; order Centrarchiformes; family Percichthyidae; genus Macquaria; species Macquaria australasica. Next base: position 71,205 of record SEMN01001290.1, read on the forward strand.
TCTGTGGCTCAATTTATAAATGTAGTTATTATTAACTTAGACTGAACCTTCTATTAACAACATGTACCTCTGCTGTTGCTCCTTGAGCTCCTCTGCCGTCAGGTTGTAGAATTCTCGAAGCACGTGATGTTGGCAGAGGCTCTGAACGCTTGAGGTTGTCTGCCCAACTGGCTCCCCTCTCTGAAGACAAGTTTAAATGAAATATAATTTATATGAAATAAACTTACACAAAAAGTAAGGAAATTTGTGTTTGGTAGATTATTTCTTTGTTGTAACAATGCTCCTTGGCAATAAATCTTATACCGTTGGAAAGCCTGTTTATTTCCCTTTTAAATGGTGCCACATTTGTAAGGAACATGCATTTGTGGGATGAACAGCAGAGCTGAGTATGTGGGTTGCGCCCATGAAAAATTTGCCAAATCTTCTCTGCCAATGCCAAACAGCTAATTCTGTCATTGACTCTTGTTTGGTGGATTGGATGATTGAAGTCTGAAGAAACAAGACATATTGGCAATTTAACAATTTATTCATTTAACAAACAGGAGCCTCAGTAGCGTGTGGAAGAACCATACACAGCCACAAAAGCCTGGCACCTCCTCCTCATACATGGTCACCAGCCACAAGTGTTCAATGGGGTTGAGGTCAGGACTGCTGGCAGGCCATTCCATCCTCTCCACTCCCAAATTCTGGAGGTAGTCTCTGAGAAACCCTGCTCTGTGGGGGCGAGCGTTGTCATCTTGGAGTTCGGCCCCAGACTGTGGAGATATGGGATTGCCACTGGTTGCAGAATCTCATCTCGATATCTCTCTGCATTGAGATTGCCTCCAATGATGACAAGCCTCGTTTTTCCAGTGAGGGAGATGCCGCCCCACACCATCACACTGCCTCCACCAAAAGATGTTACTCTATCAGTGCAGCAATCAGCATAGCGTTCTCTGCGTCTTCTCCACACTTTGACCCTACGATCCATCTGCCGTAGGCAGAATCTGGACTCATCACTGAACATAACGTTCTTCCACATCTTCAGGTTCCAGTGCACGTGTTGCAGACACCAGCGCAAACGGGCCTGACGGTGAAGGGCAGTCATGGCAGGCCTCCTGGCAGCACTATGAGACCGGAGATTGGCTGCGTGCATTCTGTTCCGAATTGTCTGGGCAGAGAGCTGTCAGCCATATCGTCCTGCAAACCTTGACTGCAAATCTGTAGAAGACAGCCTATGGTTCCTAAGTGCTGACAGGGTGAGGAAACGGTCTTCTTCAGGTGTCGTCTTCTTGGGACGCCCACTTCGCAGCCTGTCTCTGACATCCCCCGTTATATGGAACTTGGCCTTCACTTTGGAGATGGTACTAGGGCTCACTCCAAATAATGCCGCAACTTGGTTTTGCGGAACACCAGCTTGAAGTTGCCCTATCACACAGGCCCTATCCAGATCAGTCAAACATGGCATGCCGATTCTTGGAGCAGACACCTACTGACCACTGGGCCCATGTTCACAGGTGCTGCCAATCAGGTGTCAGCACCTGGGGGTACCAGAAGCTCAAAACAAGAGTCAATAGCAACAGCAGAATTAGCTGTTTGGCATTGGCAGAGAAGATTTGGCAAATTTTTCATGGGCGCAACCCACATACTCAGCTCTGCTGCTCATCCCACAAATGCATGTTCCTTACAAAAGTGGCACCATTTAAAAGGGAAATAAACAGGCTTTCCAACGGTATAAGATTTATTGCCAAGGAGCATTGTTACAACAAAGAAATAATCTATCCATTCATCCATCCATTTTCTTCCGCTTATCCGAGGCCGGGTCGCGGTGGCAGCAGGTTAAGCAGGGTTGTCCAGACGTCCCTCTCCTCGGCAACGTTTTCCAGCTCCTCCTGGGGGACCCCAAGGCGTTCCCAGGCCAGATGAGATATATAATCCCTCCAGCGTGTTCTGGGTCTGCCCCGGGGCCTCCTACCAGTTGGACGTGCCCGGAAAACCTCCAAAGGGAGGCGTCCAGGAGGCATCCTAATCAGATGCCCGAACCACCTCAACTGGCTCCTTTCGATGCGAAGGAGCAGCGGCTCTACTCCGAGCTCCCTCCGGATGTCCGAGCTCCTTTCCCTATCTCTAAGGGTGAGCCCAGCCACCCTGCGGAGGAAACTCATTTCGGCCGCTTGTATCCGCGATCTCGTTCTTTCGGTCACTACCGAAATGACCATAGGTGAGGGTTGGAACGTAGATCGACTGGTAAATCGACAGCTTTGCCTTCCGGCTCAGCTCCCTCTTCACCACCACCGTCCGGTACAACGCCCGCATTACTGCTGATGCTGCACCGATCCACCTGTCCATCTCACGCTCCACCTTACCATCACTCGTGAACAAGACCCCGAGATACTTGAACTCCCCCGTCTGGGGCAGTAACTCACCTCCAACCCAAAGGGGGCAGTCCACCATTTTCCGGCTGAGAACCATGGCCTCGGACTTGGAGGTGCTGACTCTCATCCCGGCCGCTTCACACTCGGCTGCAAACCGCCCCAGTGCATGCTGAAGGTCATAGCCCGATGAAGCCAACAGAACCACATCGTCCGCAAAGAGCAGAGATGCTATTCTGAGACCACCAAACCGGACACTCTCCTCCCCCCGGCTGCACCTTGAAATCCTGTCCATGAATATCACAAACAGAATTGGTGACAAGGGGCAGCCCTGGCGGAGTCCAACACCCACTTGGAACGTGTTTGACTTTGTGCCGAGAATGCGGACACAGCACTCACTTAGGTTATATAGGGACCGGATGGCTTGTAGCAGCGACCCCGGTACCCCATACTCCCGCAGTACCCCCCACAGGACCCCCCGGGGGACACGGTCGAAAGCCTTCTCCAAGTCGACAAAACACATGTAGACTGGATGGGCAAACTCCCATGAACCCCCAGCAGCCCTGCAAGAGTAAAGAGCTGGTCCACTGTGCCACGGCCAGGACGGAATCCACATTGCTCCTCCTGGATCCGAGGTTCGACAATCGGTCGTAGTCTCCTTTCCAGCACCCTGGAATAAACTTTCCCGGGGAGGCTGAGCAGTGTGATGCCACGGTAATTGGAGCACACCCTCCGGTCCCCCTTTTTGAAGACGGGAACCACCACCCCGGTCTGCCACTCCACAGGCACTGTCCCCGACCTCCATGCGACACTGAAAAGGCGTGTCAGCCAAGACAGGCCAACAATGTCCAGAGCCTTCAGCATTTCAGGGCGAATCTCATCCACCCCTGGCGCCTTGCCACCAAGAAGCTCTTTGACTACCTTGGAGACTTCTGCCAGGGATATGGGTGAGTCTTCAAACTCTGCCTCCTCCACTGAGGACATGTTGGTCGGGTTGAGGAGATCCTCAAAGTGCTCTTTCCACCACTCGACAACATTCAATTCAATTCAGTTTTATTTATATAGCGCCATATCATAAAGTTATCTCAGGGCACTTTTTCGAATAGAGCAAGTCTAGACCGACTCTTTATATTTACAGAGACCCAACAGTTCCCACCATGAGCAAGCACTATGCAACAGTGGCAAGGAAAAACTCCCTTTTAACAGGTAGAAACCTTGAGCAGAACCAGGCTCAAGGTGGGCGGTCATCTGCCTCGACCGGTTGGGTTGAAGGGGGAGGGGGGGAGCGGGAGAGCAGGAGGAAAGAGAACATACAGCAGCACAATACAGTTCCACATAGGGATGTAAGGCAATAGATATGGTAATGGAATTGATGTTAAC
>SEMN01001291.1:0-74825 GCA_005408345.1 Macquaria australasica
AAAAGTTAAAATTATGAGACAAAAGGTCGAAATTATGAGATAAAAGTCAAAATTATGAGATAGAAAGTTAAAATTATGAGATAAAAGGTCGAAATTATGAGATAAAAAGTTAAAATTATGAGACAAAAGGTCGAAATTATGAGATAAAAGTCAAAATTATGAGATAAAAAGAGATAAAAGTCAAAAAAATTATGAGACAAAAGGTCGAAATTATGAGATAAAAGTCAAAATTATGAGATAGAAAGTTAAAATTATGAGATAAAAGGTCGAAATTATGAGATAAAAAGTTAAAATTATGAGACAAAAGGTCGAAATTATGAGATAAAAGTCAAAATTATGAGATAAAAAGTTAAAATTATGAGACAAAAGGTCGAAATTATGAGATAAAAGTCGAAATTATGAGATAAAAAGTTAAAATTATGAGAAAAAAGGTCGAAATTATGAGATAAAAGTCAAAATTATGAGACAAAAGGTCGAAATTATGAGATAAAAAGTCAAAATTATGAGAAAAAAGGTCGAAATTATGAGATAAAAGTCAAAATTATGAGACAAAAGGTCGAAATTATGAGATAAAAAGTCAAAATTATGAGACAAAAGGTCGAAATTATGAGATAAAAGTCAAAATTATGAGATAAAAAGTTAAAATTATGAGACAAAAGGTCAAAATTATGAGATAAAAAGTCAAAATTGTGAGACAAAAGGTCGAAATTATGAGATAAAAAGTTAAAATTATGAGACAAAAGGTCAAAATTATGAGATAAAAAGTCGAAATTATGAGATAAAAGGTCGAAATTATGAGATAAAAAGTTAAAATTCTGAGATAAAAGGTCGAAATTCTGAGATAAAAAGTTAAAATTATGAGATAAAAGGTCGAAATTATGAGATAAAAAGTTAAAATTATGAGATAAAAGGCCGAAATTCTGAGATAAAAAAGTCAAAATATGAGATAAAAAGTCGAAATTATGAGATAAAAAGTTAAAATTATGAGATAAGTTAAAATTATGCGATAAAAGGTCGAAATTATGATAAAAGGTCGAAATTCTGAGATAAAAAGTAAAAAATTATGAGATTAAAGGTCGAAATTCTGAGATAAAAAAGTCAAAATATGAGATAAAACGAAATTATGAGATAAAAGTCAAAATATGAGATAAAAAAGTCGAAAATTCGAAATTCTGAGATAAAAAGTAAAAAATTATGAGATTAAAGGTCGAAATTCTGAGATAAAAAAGTCAAAATATGAGATAAAACGTCGAAATTCTGAGATAAAAGGTCGAAATTCTGAGATAAAAAGTAAAAAATTATGAGATTAAAGGTCGAAATTCTGAGATAAAAAAGTCAAAATATGAGATAAAACGTCGAAATTCTGAGATAAAAAAGTCAAAATATGAGATAAAAGGTCGAAATTCTGAGATAAAAAAGTCAAAATATGAGATAAAAGGTCGAAATTCTGAGATAAAAAAGTCAAAATATGAGATAAAAAATCGAAATTCTGAGATAAAAAGTTAAAATTATGAGATAAAAGGTCGAAATTCTGAGATAAAAGGTCGAAATTCTGAGATAAAAAAGTCATAATATGAGATAAAACGTCAAAATTCTGAGATAAACAGTCAAAATTATGATAAAAGGTCGAAATTCTGAGATAAAAAGTTAAAATATGAGATAAAAGGTCGAAATTCTGAGATAAAAAGTCAAAATATGAGATAAAAGGTCGAAATTCTGAGATAAAAAAGTCAAAATATGAGATAAAAAATCGAAATTCTGAGATAAAAAAGTCAAAATATGAGATAAAAAATCGAAATTCTGAGATAAAAAGTTAAAATTATGAGATAAAAGGTCGAAATTATGAGATAAAAAAGTCAAAATATGAGATAAAAAATCGAAATTCTGAGATAAAAAGTTAAAATTATGAGATAAAAGGTCGAAATTATGAGATAAAAAGTTAAAATTATGAGATAAAAGGTCGAAATTATGAGATAAAAAGTTAAAATTATGAGATAAAAGGTCGAAATTATGAGATAAAAAGTTAAAATTATGAGATAAAAGGTCGAAATTATGAGATAAAAAGTTAAAATTATGAGATAAAAGGTCGAAATTCTGAGATAAAAAAGTCAAAATATGAGATAAAACGTCGAAATTCTGAGATAAAAAAGTCAAAATATGAGATAAAAAATCGAAATTCTGAGATAAAAAGTTAAAATTATGAGATAAAAGGTCGAAATTATGAGATAAAAAGTTAAAATTATGAGATAAAAGGTCGAAATTATGAGATAAAAAGTTAAAATTATGAGATAAAAGGTCGAAATTCTGAGATAAAAAGTTAAAATTATGAGATAAAAGGTCGAAATTATGAGATAAAAAGTTAAAATTATGAGATAAAAGGTCGAAATTATGAGATAAAAAGTTAAAATTATGAGATAAAAGGTCGAAATTCTGAGATAAAAAAGTCAAAATTATGAGATAAAAGGTCGAAATTCTGAGATAAAAAGTTAAAATTATGAGATAAAAGGTCGAAATTATGAGATAAAAAGTTAAAATTATGAGATTAAAGGTCGAAATTATGAGATAAAAAGTTAAAATTATGAGATAAAAGGTCGAAATTCTGAGATAAACAGTCAAAATTATGAGATAAAAGGTCGAAATTATGAGATAAAAAGTTAAAATTATGAGATAAAAGGTCGAAATTCTGAGATAAAAAGTTAAAATTATGAGATAAAAGGTCGAAATTATGAGATAAAAAGTTAAAATTATGAGATAAAAGGTCGAAATTATGAGATAAAAAGTTAAAATTATGAGATAAAAGGTCGAAATTATGAGATAAAAAGTTAAAATTATGAGATAAAAGGTCGAAATTATGAGATAAAAAGTTAAAATTATGAGATAAAAGGTCGAAATTCTGAGATAAAAAAGTCAAAATATGAGATAAAACGTCGAAATTCTGAGATAAAAAAGTCAAAATATGAGATAAAAAATCGAAATTCTGAGATAAAAAGTTAAAATTATGAGATAAAAGGTCGAAATTATGAGATAAAAAGTTAAAATTATGAGATAAAAGGTCGAAATTATGAGATAAAAAGTTAAAATTATGAGATAAAAGGTCGAAATTATGAGATAAAAAGTTAAAATTATGAGATAAAAGGTCGAAATTATGAGATAAAAAGTTAAAATTATGAGATAAAAGGTCGAAATTATGAGATAAAAAGTTAAAATTATGAGATAAAAGGTCGAAATTCTGAGATAAAAAAGTCAAAATTATGAGATAAAAGGTCGAAATTCTGAGATAAAAAGTTAAAATTATGAGATAAAAGGTCGAAATTATGAGATAAAAAGTTAAAATTATGAGATTAAAGGTCGAAATTATGAGATAAAAAGTTAAAATTATGAGATAAAAGGTCGAAATTCTGAGATAAACAGTCAAAATTATGAGATAAAAGGTCGAAATTCTGAGATAAAAAGTTAAAATTATGAGATAAAAGGTCGAAATTATGAGATAAAAAGTTAAAATTATGAGATAAAAGGTCGAAATTATGAGACTGGAGAATTAAGGATAACAGTCAAAATTATGAGATAAAAGGTCGAAATTCTGAGATAAAAAGTTAAAATTATGAGATAAAAGGTCGAAATTATGAGATAAAAAGTTAAAATTATGAGATAAAAAGTTAAAATTATGAGATAAAAGGTCGAAATTCTGAGATAAAAAAGTCAAAATATGAGATAAAAGGTTAAATCATGAGATAAAAGTCATAATTATGAAATTATGACTTTTTTTCATCTTTTTTTGTTATTTTTTTACTGGCTTCCTTAATAAATACACAATAAATCGACTAGCATTGTAAAAAAAAAAATCATTTCCCCCCCAAACAACACTTGCTTTTGCTTTGAAGGCATTTCCAGATCCAGTTGGAACAAGAAGTATTCTGCAGGCCACATTCTGCAGGACTCCTCTGGTCAGCCAAAGAGACATATCTCCTATAAGCTTTTCCCAGGACCATCCTCATCCTCCCAATATCTACTATTTTATGGATTTGTGCAGTAATTGTTCAGGGGATCAATACCTTTCCGAACATGTTCCATTCCCCCAGATTCAAATTCAAAAAACGCAGTACACAAGTATTACTTTCTGGGTACAAAGGTATATAGGTATATATGTATGTAAATAACTGTATCTATTGTTCTACTTATTTTATTTTAATTTGATTCTATTCTAAATTTAATTAGTTTATTTAATTTTATTTAATTTTAAGTAAATTAGTTTATTTACTTTAATTTAGCAGATTATTTCTTAAAATGGGGAAAGTACCAGGATAAATAATGCTGTGTTCAGTCTAACATCCTATGCTACCCTAAGTGCCTTTGGTGTGTATTTTAATATATAATGTTTGTTTCATTATTTATTTATCATTTATTTTTTAAATTATTAATCATACATTATTATTATTTATTTCTATTATGTGTTGTTTTTCAGAACGGCGCGGTGCTATGTTGAGTGTGAGTGTCATGTATATTAAAAATGGCAATAAACTTTAAAATATGCATTTTTTTTAAAAGTCCACTTACTTAGCTGTCAACCGTATCTCATGGTCTTCATCACCGGAAGACGTTGTCTCCGTTGTCATGGAGACCTTGTGAGAAGAATATTCGGGGGTAAAACTACAGTTTCCAAGGTCACAGATTATAATTGCAGTCTCGCTGTTCTTTTGAAGGACACTTGTGACTTTGTTTTAAAAATAGCAGAAAACAAGGTTTAAAAATATGCGTTAAAATGGGACTGTGGTGCGTTCGAGAGCGCCCGTTTCGCCCCCGCGTCGTTCTACGTGTGGTGCGTTCGCGGGCGTCGTTGTTCTGAGATGCGGCAGCGGCGGCGGCGGCGGCAGCAGCAGCAGCGTCTCGTCTCGGTGAAGGCGGAGGTTTCCCCCCCCCAGCATCCACTGAAGCATCCGTGCAGCAGCGGGTCGGACCACCGCCACATCTTCCCCGGGCTGACCACTCCTCACGGGGATGTCGTCGTCGTCGAGCAACGGCGAGCGTTTGAGAGCCGACGCGGGCGGAGACCTCGCCGTCGTGTTTTTCGGAGCGTGACCGTGCGGGAGCGGAGCGGCGATGGGTGAAGGCGGGAGACAAACACCGTTTTGGTAATTGCCGCTGGGTGTAGCTGGCTGACGCTAGCACGCTAACGTTAGCCAGCCCTGGTGGTGTCGCTCCCTCGCCGTTCACCGCCCGGTGTGCTGTTTTCCCCCGCGAGTAAAAACCCCTTAATGCCTCTTTGTACCGACGTGGAGACCCGCCGAGAAGCGAGGACGTTTCTCTCAAGGATAAAGGCTCCGTAGCTGCCTGCTAGCTGGCCTCCCAGCCCCGGTTTATTCTTTATTCTTTATTTTATCCGTTAGTTGTTTTTCCTTCTCGCTCGTCCGCGAAGAAGCAGATGCTGGCGGAGGAGGAGTGAGTCTGACGGTGACACGCGCCCCGTGAAGGTCATGATACTGAGAGAATGATCATGCTGGAAAAACAGGTAAGTTAAAATAAATAAACAAAAATTTAAAAAAAATTAGCAGAGAGCATCAAGTTCGTATTTTAAATGCGCACCTGAGCTCATTTGCATATCGTCAATTAGGCGTTAATTAGACCTCTTTTGATGAAACTGACGTACTTCGAGGTGGATTTGTGCAGCGATTCTTCAGGTGATCAATACCTTTTCTAATGATCACCCTGCTGCACATATTTCCTCTCACTGTAACCTCCCAGCTCTCTCTCTCTGCTTAAAGTCAACCTCTCTCTCCCACTGTCTCCACCTGCGTGAAGGCATTTAAACTGTGGAGGGATTTATTTATTATATTATTATCACATGGCGAATTAGGAACAGAATAACGGTATCATTCATTTGTTTTGTTATTTTCTTTTATCATTTCAAGGCTGCAGCTGCCAGGAATCTTAAGCACGAGTTATTAATTAATTGTTCAGTCTATAAAATGTCAGAAAATGCACAAGTGACGTCTTCAGTTTAATTGTTTTCTTTGACCCACCAAAACCCCAAATATATTACATTTACAATCATATAAAAGAGAGAAAAGCAGCAAATCAGCACATTTGAGAAGCTGGAACCAATATGAGAATATCTGGCTTAATGCCTTTATAAATTGCGTAATCAATTAATCGATTTTCAATTCTTTTGTTAATTAATTTTCTCTGTTTCAGCACAAAATCCTGTAATGCTTCACTTGGTTTTTGTTTAACATTTCCAGTTCAGCTGGAAACCATTGTGTGCAAAAGCAATACTTTCAAAGTGAACAGTGCTGAAGCGATTAGTTAATTGATTGATTGATTAGTCAGTCAAAAATCAGAAAATAAATGGCATTAATAATTAATTAATTAATAATATTTGTCACTGACTAATTTAAGATAAATTAATTAAGCAGTTAATCAACTAATCCTTACAGAACTAAAGTGATTAATCATTTGAGTCATTTATCAATTAAAAAAAGAAACATTTGCTGGAGGATCTGCTGCTTTCCTGGGTTTATTTTCATTGTACATTTAATATCTTCAAATCAAGACATTTGATAACACGATGACATCACTTTGGGATCTTGTGGAGTAAATGATTTATTGATAATGTAATTTGTTAGTAACAACCCTAAAATAAGTATAAAAATCAATATAGTGAAAGTAACGCATTAAACAGTGAACTAATATGTAAAGACTTATGCATTGTGATATATATTATGTAAATAGCATGAGACAAAAAGGGTATGACATAGTGCTTAAAGCATTAGTCAATTAATCGATTGACAGAAAATTAATCAATTAGCAGCTTTTCTCCATCTCATCATTATAAACTGACTCCCTTTGGGTTTTTAACACTTGTTCAGACAAAATAATCAATTAAGAGACTTTAAGAGAGCATTTGTACTTATTTTCCAACATTTTAAAAGCTAGACAATTAATTGATTACTTGAAAATATAACCTATATAAACCTCCTGGTGTTCGTCGCGCCCTCTTGCGTTCGGCCTCATCAGCCTCGGTGTTATTCTGCAGACCGGAAGCCCTCGAGGAAACATCCTTCAGTCAGCGGAGCTCAAAACCTCCTCCGTCCAAGAACTGTGTGTGTGTGCGTGTGCGTGCGTGTGCGTGTGTGTGTGGTGTGTGTGTGTGTGTGTGTGCACAGCAGCATCAATGACCATAAACAACAGCTGACACATCAATAATCCATCACAGCTCCAGAGATGTGGAGGTGACACTGGTCGACTGTTGTGAGATTTAAGAAAATGTGCTGGTGTCGTCTCCCTGGAAACGCTCAGTCAATTAATCCATTAGTAACTTAGAAATTAGAAATTGATCAATTCCCATGAATCGTCTGATATTTATTGATTGTTTCTATGTTGGAGTTTCTTCAAAGACATGCAGAGGATCAGAAGGTCCTGCTTGTGTGTGTGTGTGTGTGTGTGTGTGTGTGTGTGTGTGTGTTAGCTCTGTGATAGACAGGCAACATGTACACGGTGTACTCTGCATCTGGCCCAGTGCATGCTGGGATATGTTCCAGCCCTGAATGGAATCAGTGGGTGTAGAAAATGGATGGATGGATGAATGAACTGTCATTTATCCAGGAAAAAGACCAAAAAAGTGCTGGTTTTCATTATAAGTTGGATACTTTTGAGTTTTCAGCTGCATGTGAGCTTACGGAATTGTTTTTACTGCCTTTAATATTTACTTAATATTATATGTTTGTACTTTATTTGCTTAATATTGTCATTCTGTTGCTCCTCCTGAGGTTTCTCCCTTTTTTTCCTTGTTAAAGATTTTTCCTTTTCTGGATTAAAGATAAAGACTGTTGTACAGCCTGTAAAGCGCATATAAGGCAAACGTGTGGTTTTTGTGTTGCGTGGCCGTGGGCCATGTTTGGGGCCTTAAAACCAGAACCCAAAGTGATGCCAAGTCAAGGCACAAATTTTCCGACGCTTCGAGCCACGTTAGATCGATTTCACTCGTTGTTGCGTTCTGGAGTGTCACCTAGAAAATCTTAACGCAACACAACTGCGAGCTGCAGTTTAAGCGTTGCAGCTAGGGGGCGTTATAGCATGAAGAGAGAGCTGATCCCTTCTGTTTGGGTTCACTTCTGCTCAAATCTACCACAGCTGACCCGTCTGATGAAGCTCTAGCTGAACACGTCCGTATGCATATTTATGATTATGACAAGATTTTCCCTCGTTCACCTCTGAAATTGTTTTATTTAAATTATTTTTATGTCCTGTAGATTCAAACCTTCATCTAGTTGGGCTGGGGCTTTGGTTGAAATCATTATAACAGCATTAATGTGGCTATTTTCTGATATATATATATATATATATATATATATATATGGCAACATATACACAATATCACACATAAAATAATCAAGCTGATGTTCAAAGCAATGACCTGCGTTCCACTGTGAAGTATTACACAAGGCCAAATTCTTTCTGTGTCAAACAAAAACTTTTCATTTTGTTAGTTTTTAAATTCCCCCTCGCTCAGGATCATTTGGACTATTTGTAGAACAATAACATGATAAGATTGTATCATCACAATGTGGTTTTGCTGAAATTTGAATCTCGTGATTCACACAAAAAAAGCAAAAATTTGAGAAAAATATTATCATTTTGTGTATGAGAACTGTGTTTTCTTCCCTCTTATTCTATTAATAATCTGGTATCCACTCAGATTTATCTTGTGAGCCCTGAAGCCACTGTTACAGATTACTATATAGATATTATGCAGATGATTTAGGGCCTGGAGGGAAAAGGAGACGTTTTTAAAGCTCTAAGCAACATATATTTGTCACAGTATGCCACATGATGAGCTCAAATCACAAAGTGAGGGTTGAACTGCAGTTGAAGATGTACTCGAGACACAGCGGCACGTTCACATCAACAGGAAACAACAAATCAATCGTAGAGAGCGAGATACAAGCTGTCAACGTGGACGTGTGCTGCTTCCATTATTATTAGTTTCCTCTCTCGTCTGGTGTAAAACTTCAGACCTGCTGCCAGTCTGCAACATGAAATATCAAAGATAAAAACTTTTACATTCTCAGTGCAGTTTTAATACAAAACTTAATATTTTTCTTGTCAGCCATCCATTTATCCACGCTGCGAGGTTCATTCCAACACAACTCATCAAGTAAACATGAGTCGGCATCAGAGGTCGAGCAGGATGAGAGCGGCTGCTTCGAGATGTTTAAAGGGTCCATTTAACCCTCAACACACACACACACACACACACCAGCCAACGTTTTTTTATTCTTCTTTTCTCCACTCCCTGTAAACCCTGCTTCCTCTCGCTGGTGTTATTGATGTTTATCCTCTTTTGAAACGCTTATTTTTCTCCACTATTGTAGGAACTGTAGATAACACTGGGAGCTTTTCTGCACGCCGCTCCGTTCTCAAAGCTTGACTTCACTCTGAGCATATCTGACTTCTTTGTCTGATGAAATGTGACAAGAATCAGACATTTGTTCCTCCAGTTTTTAAGTCCCGAGGGTTTTTCTTCTCCCTTAAGAAGCATTAGTTATATGTGTGTGTGTGTGTGTGGAGGAAGGGCCTGTCCTTGAAATCTCTTGTCAGAAGCATTTTTGCACTGCGGAGACGTGTATGAACAGTGTTGCAGAAACATTTGGACTTGTTGCAGAGTGTCGGGCTGCTCTGCTCTGCTCTTTCCTCTCTCGTCAGCTGTTTGTTCAGACAGCAAACAGCTCCATATTTGTTTTCCAAATCTGCTCTCTGAAGCCGACTGTCCACGTTTGTAATTTCCAAGTGACCGTATCAGATTTGTGTGTGTAGACGCTGTAATCATTTGCAGGCGTGTTCATGCTGTTTTCCATCCAGAGTCTCTGCAGGCCAGAAACATCAAGTCTGGCTGCTGCTCACTCCTTTTTTTTATACATTTCTTTTTCTTTTCAGGAGACAAAACAGGCTGTCATTCGCAGAAAAGACTTGAAATCTCTTCATCTGTTCGCCCTCTCTGCTCTGACACATCAGGTGTGATAGAAAAATCTTAGTTGAATCACCTGTAGATGAATTACATCTTAAAATCTGATCTGAAAACATTGAATCCCATGAGATTTTTCCTGAATTTACTTGAAAAAACAGCAAAGAATAAGGATTAAAGCAGCCTGTCTGCAGAGCATATTATTATTTCAGGGGTTCACAATTATTACATTATGGTGTATATTTAGCACAAATATATCAGCATAATCTTGACAACTACTGTTCTAATTTCCAATGGTTATTTTTAACTTTCTGAGCATTTCCTAAAAACTTGAAGGCAGCAGATTTCCCCATTTTCATTTTTCATTCTTTTTGTCTTGTAACTGGAAACGGTTCAAGGTTTTTCCTGCTGCAGAATCTGACAACAAAAAAGTTACAGCAAAGTTAATGTTTCATGTTTTTTACATTTGAGTTGAAGTATTTGAGCTCATCTCCCTCAGTGGCTGCACTCAGAAACAGTTTTATTTAGTAATAAGACATGAAAAGGTGTCAATAATACATTAATACAGCATCTGCACCAAGCAATTACAAACATTACCCAGCCCTGAACTCAACACTATCATCAGGATTAAACATTAATGTCCTTTACCTCCTTACTGAAGGTGTATTTCAATACAATTCAATGTGCTTTACAGGGTAATAAAAGTACAACAAAGGTAAAAAGATTTACACTATAAAAGTGCAAAAATACAGGCAGGCGATACAAGAGAAACAAGGTTTAGAAGTAAACTAGTTTAAATCAAGTGAGAATAAAAAGATAAAAGAACACAGACAATACTCCCACATTTGGATGCACAATTAAATACAAAAAAATATTCCACCTGAGGATGAACCTTATTACAGCCCGAAGCGATTAGTCGATTAATCTATTAGTCGATGGACAGAAAATCCAGCCTCTTAAATGTGAGTATTTGCTGGTTTACTTAGATTTCTTTCAAACAATTTTAAGACATGAACTTTGACTTTGGAACATTTTTACTATTTTCTCACATTTTATGGACAATTATGCTTATTTCCATTTCTTTGATTTATCCCAACATCAAACTTTTGACCTCGGAGACGTGGGCGGTTTCTCCACCAAAGCGGCTTTACAAGTGGAACAAAAGCGCCCAGCTGCGGCGACAAAAACCACGAGATAAAATCTGAGCTCAGCAAACACCGAGCTGCACGGGTCAACAGATCCTGGACGGATTGTTGAGTTAGTTTGATTCCCTGTATTCGCCGAATCCAGAGCCTCGTGTTTAATGCTCCGACATCCAGACTTGTTATTAGAGTCACCTGTGATGTTGTTGATCTTATTCTCCTGCCCGTCGTCCTGAAAGGTGTCGCTGTGACACCTCATCATCGTCATCGAGATGACAGGTTCGCGGTCACGTGCTGCAGATGAACTGGTCTCTTGTGAACCTGCACACCGCCCGTCCTGTCTTTGTCCGAGTCCACAGGAAGCGGACCTGCAGGTTACAGACCGGCTTCCTGTCCTGGCTTGGTGTCTGTAGAGGAGGAAGAGGGAGGGTTGGTCTTATACAGCTCTAGGAAGAGCCGGCTTTGCCTCCCTGTTTCCATGACAACGGCTCTCCTACAGTATTCAGCCGTGGGACGGCCTCTGCATCTGAAAGCAGTTCCCAGTGGTGTCTCAGGCCCTCTCTCTCTCTTCTCCTTCTTCGTCTTCTTCTTCTACTGTCTCTGTGTTTTTTAAAAAGCAGCAGCTCTTCATCTTCCCTCGCCGCTGTACTTTTTAAACATCATTTGCATGTGAATCAGGGCTGAATTCTGCCTTTGTTCCCTGTTTAAATTCCCCAAGACTGCAGGCCTGGACTTGAAGCCAGCGCGCACACTTGAAATATGTAGACCGACTGTCCTGCAAATATGCAAATATTAGCCAAGTGAAGGAAAGAAAAGCTTTAAAATGTGGAAACGTTTTGTAGGATCATTGTGTTTTATATTTCCACACAGTTTCCACAGTTAATAATTAGACAGCGTGGCTGCCGACACTCAGTTTAGTTTAGTACATTTGCACGATGATTAAACACAAAAGCAAAGTGAAAACAGACAGTGTGACTTGTGCGACAGGTGAGATAAAATAAACCTCAGAGGCTTTCAAAAACAAAACACAGACACGTTTTCACAGCTCTGAGGCTCTTGTTTTTTTTTGTTTCTTTTCAGGTCAAAGCAAACGTACTTCCTTTCTATCACTGTATCAGCCATTTGGGGTAAAAGCCGTGTGACCTACATACAGAACGACGAGGCTGACTAGAAATACTTTTGAGAGTTTGCAGGAGGCTGTTTGAGCCTTCAGGTTCAGGCTGCAAAGATGAAGAAGAAAAAAAATCTGAATGTCAATATCATGTCCAGTTAGAGAAAAAAGATGTTTCTGACGGACTAAATGTTCTGGAAAGATTTAGTCTCTCTTCAAATGCAGCCTCGGTGTAGTGAGATGTGGTCAGTTTCCACAAAGCAGGAGTTTGATTGAAGTGTTGCAGTTTGCTGAGGTGCAAAGAAAGCTCATAGTAGACTTTGCAAATGAAGCATAAGGCTCATGATATACTTGCTTTTTTACAAATGGGTAGGTGTAAACAAGCGGCTGCAGAACAAGCAGCATTGATCACATACTTTCCTGCGTACTTTATTTTGTAACTAAGAGTCCAGAAGTCAAAGAGATTAATTTATGACAAAAAAGCATCACATCATGGAACCAGTCAAATGTTTCTGCATTTTTGCTTAAAAATAACCTACTAATTAACTAGCCAGTTAACAAATGACCAGGTCAATAGACCATAGAAATGTCAGACTGGACAGAGCTGTCAAAGGCAGGACAGCTGACTGATGATCAGACAGATTCTAGACTAGAGACTAATCTGTCTCACAGGAAGTATCAGTCTGTCACTGGCTGCCCTTCTGCTATCTGGGCACCATAGCTGCATCCTGGGTGTAGCGCCGCTCAGGACAATTGTGATTGGTTAAAAGAAATACAAACAAGCCAGAGCACCCCCCCAATAATAGAATGGTAACGGGTTCAGCACAGCGCTAAAATGAAGTGTGGACAGAGGTCTGACTATGCGAGACTAGCTTCACACGAACATCAGAAGTGTGACTTCTGCACTTTTAAAGTGATAATCTGTGACATTTTTATATTCGTCAGTGGTGACTCATCTTTACAGCTAAAAAAAAACACCTGATGGTCTGGTAGTTTCCTCTGTGGGAA
Source organism: Macquaria australasica (assembly GCA_005408345.1). NCBI lineage: Eukaryota > Metazoa > Chordata > Actinopteri > Centrarchiformes > Percichthyidae > Macquaria > Macquaria australasica. Next base: position 13,220 of record SEMN01001291.1, read on the forward strand.
GAAAATCTCTGTCAGTTACCAGAAGGTTGTTTTGACCCAGTGTTTCTTGATATAAAACAAGATAAGATAAGCCTTTAATAGTCCCACAGCGGGGACATTTTCAGCATTACAGCAGCCAGCAAAAGTGTCATATATAGAAATATATTACTGTAATATATTACTGTTGGGTTATTTAGCCAAACTAAAAACACGGTTAATTTGACACAACAAGGTCAAGATTTACCTTAAAACCATCACAAATGTATTGTTAGTTGTACAAAACGTAAAAAAATGTGTATATGACAATATTCAATACTGCAAAGGATTATTAGTCAGTGGGTTTCTTGAATGGGTCTTTGGTTAGATGCCTGATATAAGGTCTGTGGTTAACACAAGCTGAAGAGATTTTCACGTTTTGTTCTACGACATAAACTCCGTCAGTAAATACTCCACTGGTGAGTTCTGAAGCTTTTGCGTGTCTTAAAAAAGTCGGTTGCTAACAAGAGTCTAAATGAGACTACAGAGGCTGTCGGGGACATTAAACACAGAAACTCATCTACTCACTCGTCCTCCTTTACAGCCTCGTTGGGTTTATACTGCAAACTGTTCTAACTCAAACTTTCCCAAAGGCTTTTGTAGAAGAGGTCAGTGCTGGAAGCTCAGTGGTGGAGATGCTGAAGTCATGTGACCGTGGTGTAGCTGGTTTACAGCCTAACGTTAGCTTTTTACTGCTGGAGATTGACTTTACGCTTCAAACATCATGATGCCACAGAGCTTATTTTCTGCAATAATCCAACATCCAATGGAAAAATCCCATTGGCTTTTTGTCGAGGGAACCAGGGCGATGCTAACTTCCAGGATGGACTACAAAAATACGTCATCCCTGCAGCACTCTGTATGAATGGCATCACCTACATCCTCATGCACGTACATATACGTCCTTATGTACGACTGGTAGAGCATGAGAAACAAACTGGGACCTGCTCATCAAAACTTGCTCCACAGCGCCACAGGGTACCGTTAAACCGTTAAACAGGCTGTATTTACAGTAAACTACATCGAATGTGACTCAATATATGGACAGCAGTTGCCAAGACGTGGCTTAACACACAAAGAAAGGAGTGCCAGTTAACAAAGCACAACATTTCATCATCAAAAATCTATGGAAAAAGACATCACACTGTTTGATGGACAGTCTGTGACAGAACTGAGTTTCTAAACATCATCAAAGATTTAATAACGCTCAGTAGAAAGACAGGAGCCACAGCAGCTGGAAGATTATCAGACTTATTGTCCCAGCAGATCTTCACAAAAGAAAACAATTTTCAGATGAGGGCTGGTAACCCGCCAGAACGTCTGGTTTCACATTTACCAGCCACATTAATAAGGGGGGGAGGCTGATTCATACATCAGCCTCAGAAGCAGTCACCCTGCTTCATCATTAATGAGACAGTCCAGCACTACAGGAGCAAAACAGAGCCGGTCCTTCTCTCTTGATTAAATCGCTGCAGCATAATGAAGCAGAAGAGAGTCAGACGGCACCTCAGAACCCTTCTGTGTACCTGCATTTCATTTGGCAAGGGTTTTTTTTTTTTTTTTTGTCTGGCAGACGCATTCGTGTTATGTGGCAAGTCTGAGCACTTCAGCCTGAACGCTACAGAGAAGAGAGAAAGCAAACACACTGCGGTCGTGGCATAACAGCTGAGTGTTGCTGAGCGGTTGGGCAATACCTCCAGAAGACGGAAAGACGAGAGCAGCTGCTGACAGTTAAAGACTTTCCCCGGTGAGGGAGAGAGAGAGGAGGAGGGGAGGAAAGACGGGAAGAGAGGAAGAGGGAGGGAGGGCTGTTGGTGGCTGAGAAGAAGAGGAGGAGGAAGGAGGTGGATGTGGCGGGGTTCCTCTTTCTTCTCAGACGGATTCCTCTCAGTCTTCGGCGAGAGGCAGAGCGAGCGAGCAGCCAGCTCGGGGAGTTCCTTCTTCATTTTTTTCTCGTTTTTTATTTTTATTTTTATTTTTTTTGTTGGTGTGCGTTTGTTTTGTGAGTGGTCGAGCGGCGGCTGCGCGGTGCGTTCAGTGTGCAGCATGGAAGCCAAGTCCCTGTTCAGCCTGCACAGAGCCCTCGCTCAGCCCGTCAAGATGTGCATGTTCGATTTCCCCGTCACCATCCTGGACGACCTGGTGAGCTCCGACACTACGCCGCCACACAGACAGCTGGCTGTGTGCGTGTGTGTGTGTACATGTTCATGCAGTATGTGTCTGTGTTGAGCATTCAAACAGGTCATGTATTCATGTGCTACATTATATGTTTCTGTACATGTGTGTGTGTGCGAGCATACATTAAATTGTAATTGCATGTGTGTGAGTGTGCAAATGTGTGTATGTGCCCATTTCTAACTGTAAATGTGTGTGTGTAGGTATGTGTGTTTCAGTGTACTCATGAGTGACATAGATTACATTTAAGTATTTATTGTGTGTGTGTGTGTGTGTGTTTCACAGTTTGTTGGTCTTCGTGTGTGTGTGTGTTTCACAGTTTGTAGGTCTTCATGTGTGTGTGCGTGTTTGAGTGTGTGTGTGTGTGTGTATGTATGCGTGTTTCACAGTTTGGAGGTCTTCGTGTGTGTGTGTTTGTGTTCCCTGCAGTTGTAAGCGTGTGTTTATTTGTGCACTTGTACAAATGTAAATGAATACTGCACGAGAGTTTGTGTGTAAGCCAGTAATATATTTGTGTGTGTGGTTTGTTATGTGTGTGTGTTACAATGTAGAGCTCAGATCCAGAGTAGAGACGTTGATTTTGCTGCCTCTGTACCCGGTTTGGGTTTTTTTTCACACCTCCTACCAGTTAACAGCCAATTAGGACACGTAAACAAAAGTCACATGACTCACTCGTAGTTTAATGAGCAGTGTAGTGACTTCGTAAAACCACCACAAGCCGCCGAGAGGCTGAGGCAGGGAACAATCAACACCTGTATGACGCGCCGTTTGAATAATCCAGTTCCATTTCAAGATATGTGTTTTAAGATTTATTGTCCATTTCAAAGTAAGAAAAACTGAAACGAAATCTCAGTCCCCGCCATGCAGGTGAATAAATAGACAATGATTATTGCCATGACATCATACCATACGTAATAGGTGAGATGAGCAATAAACAGACATAATATAAATATATACATGCCTCTTACAAGCAGTTTTGGAAACTTGTCAGCCCAGCAGGTTATAGATTTTTATAGTTGTCTCGTTCCTTCTCTGCTGTTCTTCAGGTGACTTCTCACCTCGTCTTGACTCTCAGGTGATTGTGTTTGCCTGGATTTGCTTCTGGCTCTCAGATGTCACCTTATGCCAGTGCAGTGAGGTTGTTTGCTTCAACATGATGGGAACATATGGGGTCAGCTGTGTGTGTGTGTGTGTGTGTGTGTGTGTGTGTGTGTGTGTGTGTGTCGGGCTGCCACCAAACCCTGCATGCCCAGGCAACCGCCTCCCTGCAGAGGAGGCTGCACCCGTTGATATTTCGACACGTTTGGTCGTGTCTGTAATAATCCCACAGCTCCGAGCGAACGTGTTCCTGCGTTAGCTTGTTAATAAATGCTGAGGCTGGAAACAATGGACAGATGTTCTGCTGCTGTTGTGGGTGAACAATTGATTAACACTGTTGTTCATTAAGCCTGATATTAAACCTGCAGGGTTGTTGGCTCTTTACCTGAAGTGCTCTTTGTTTTAAACTGTTGTATTTGTTAGTATATTTTGGACTTTTGGATCAATACTTCTTCTGCTCCCGTGTCTCCACTGAGCAGTTTTTCTTTTATCATCCATTTAAATGATAATTGTTTCTAGATTTTTGACTAAAATGGAGCTCCAGTTTGGACTGTGCCCTCTTATTTTATTTTGTCTGTGGTGCCACGTTTGATTTTTGTAGCTCTTTCATGTTTTGTAGGCCCCTTAGTTCCACTTCACTCCAGCATACAGTGATGTTTTAGACATGATAATGAGTGTCTCAACAGTTTGTGTTTGTCTCTTTCCTGTTTCAACATAAAGCCCCATCCAACATATTTTATTTTATTCTTATTTTTATATACATTCAGGGTTCATACATACAAAGTCTTGAAAGTTTGGAAAATGCTTAATTTTAACTGTTATGTTTTCAAGGTTAGGAATATGCTTGAATTCGAAAATACTCCTTGAAAAATGCTTGATTTTCAGCTTAAAGGATAGGACAGATAAGTCCTCTGTTGATCCCTTACTTTGGAAATTAGGAAGCATTAAATAATCACGATCAATACATACAATCAAAGTCAATATGAACAGCTGGTAAAATAAACAAAGTGACAATTTACATTGATTGCTGTGGGTGTAAAGAAATTCTGCAAATGCACTTATAGTAACAATTTACACAGTTTACATTGATAAAGGCTTCGCGAGTCTGGACATTTTTGGTTTAGGTACCTTGAAAGTGCTTGAATTTTACTCTTGAAAAGCTGTACTTGCTGTGTTGGAGGGAGCCTGAGAATGAAGAATTTCACTGCCAACAAGTGCTTCACTGTAACTGCTGTGCATATGACAGTAAAGACCTTGAATATGATCCAACACCTTTGGGGTGCTGTTGTGTCTGAATGGGAGCAAATCTCTGCAGCCAGGTTATAAAACCAGGTGGAAAGCCTGAACCCTGAAGACTGGAGGTTGTTGTAGCTGCACATTAATGCTCATGGTTTTGGATTGACACGATTAAAATGCGTCCACATATTTTTGACCATGTAGTCTACTATACTGTATTTCTGCATTTACTGTTTCTTTCTGTCAAAAGTCTGTGGACATCCAGCTTCCAGTGTAGACTGACTGAAGTTGGCCAGAATGGTGCATTCATGCGCAGTTACATAGATTGCGTCCTTCATCAGAAATAAGCGTGTGAGCGCAGCTCTGTTTGGCAGTTGACTCCACAAAGAAACTCTCCACCTGTGGAAATACTGAAGATGTACTTACTACTGAGTTTGAACCTGCTGCAGAGCCAAGAAAAAAACCCTGATGTAAGAGCCGAAATCCCGTCCTGTTGTATCCGGTCTGTGTGTGAGCTTGATGAGCTTGTTCTTCATGACCCTGAGCAGTCTTTTTCACCACTGTAGAGCACCTGATTTTATATTGTTGTATGAAATGTGCTCTAACAATAATATTTAATTAGATGTGATGGTCTGCTGTGCTGTCAGCTGTTTCTCACACCCACTCCGTGTCTCTCGGCTGCAACACCTGATTGTGTTTCATGTGGCCTGAATTCTTCTCCGGGGTCAAACCAAGTTGCTCGCTCTCCCCGCTGTCTGTTGTTGTATCGCGGTCCGGCTGGGTGCAACGGGTGAAGTAAAGTGCAGGCATGTAGTCTTAAAGATTTATTTTATATTAAAGGGAAACCACCAGGCTGTGTAAACTCTTGTATAAAGTCATCTGTGGCTGAGGAGCAGCTTTAGTCTGAGAAAATAACAGCTGATGAAATCAGAGTGAAGTCATCCGGGTTATCTCAGCTCGGGTTGGGAGACTACAAATTTATCACATACAGCCTTTGTTACAAACTCGGGGGGGTGTTTACCAGGGAGGGAGGGCATAACACAAAGATGCTACTGGGTGCATTATGGGAAATGTAGTGTCCAGTTTTTGGTGCTAAAACAATCAGGATTTCTCGGCATTTTTGTCTCCTGCAAGTTCCCCAACTTAATGGCTGCAACACTAAATCACTGTGGTACTAATACATCACAATATGTGAAATTGCATGTGAAAGGCTCTCTACACCCACACAGATGTTTTGACTGATAAGACCTTTGCTCAGGTGAAGCTACAGGTGTGTATAAAAAATGCAGAAAATTCGGGGGGGGGGGGGACTTGAAATATCACAAAAAAGATTTTACTCTTGGCTGAGGTGGAAAAGTTGGTGTATCGATGAAAGCAAACTTAGCGGATAAATTATGAAGTACATGAAGCATGTGACTTAAACGTCCACTGAAGAGACGAAAACATCAGATCTGTGAGGAGCGATGAGGAGACTGTAACCTTCCTCACATTAATACATGAAACAAACAGAAATGTCATGTTTCCATCCATCGATTTTACTAATCATTTTCATTTGTTTGAGCTTGTTTGGAGCTCTTTTAATAACGTCATCTTGTTGCACCCTCTTCTTCTGCAGTTGTTTAATGGCACCCGGCTGGAAAATAATTGGCCCCACCAGCTGTTTATCTTGATGAACCGACTCCTAATATTTGCATAACAGTAGCGGATGAAAACGCACATTCATTTTCTTTTTGGAAGTTTGGTTAAAATTTGCGTTACACTTGGATGGAAACCTGGCTATCATTAGATTCGATGTACAACCCTGTCTCCATTACATTACATTTACAATTAATTTTCAACAGAAAATATGTTTTGAAGGAAATGCAGTGCTGGCCGGATTACGCTTGCTATGAACATAATGAGAAAATGTTGTAGATTAACATATCTGGTAAGTCGCAAAAATGTTGATTCTGACCGTATTTTATTTGGGTTTTTTTCACAGATTATCAGCTTATAGTGACTAAAGTATTATTTTTATGGTTATGTTTAGGCACTCGCAGCCCTTTAGGGAAAGATCATGGTCTTGGTTTAAGTCTGCAGCGCACGAGACACAATGTATTAATTAACTGAAACCATAACCTTTCCTTAACCTTAACCAAAGTGCTTTAGTTGCATAAACCACAGACGGGACTCAGGATGTGAACCCCGGCCTCCCTACAATTTCAGAGCGGTACATAAATGCAGCCCTTTATTCACTTGAAGAAACGCCTGTGAGGATAATCCAGCCAGCTACTACATTTGTAACCACAACAAAATTAAATAAAAACAAAACAAATTAGTACTATATAAATGTAATTTATGTACCAGTAAGAATGATAAAAATGCAAAGGAACAGGTGCGACAAATATGTTAATCAAGCACAGTTTGTACTTTCCCCCACAGGCCTGACAGGAGGTCTAATCAGCCAAAATAATGAAAATCACCTGTCTGGGTTTCCCTCGGCCATGCAGGGCCTTTAAATAGTCAGATAACTTCTTGGTGAAGTACGATGTCAAACAAAACGTGCACATTTTCAGATAATATTCCTAAAAGTGTTTAATGCCTCATCTTGAACGTTGCATATCCCACAGTATTTATATCAAAATGATTAATCCTGATTTTTCATTTATATAATGGTTGTTGTTCTTGTCCGTGGTAACTGGGTAGGTTTAATTAATAATTTATGCAGCCGTTCTGAGAGTCTTAACAGTGTTGTCTTTAAGCTAAAAGTTTGTGAGCTTTAAATGTCAGCCGTCAACTTTCTCTCCACTTTGCCAGGAAGAACAGTTGTTTATGAAGCCGGTCAGAAAACAAGAAGGTGCAGAAATCTGATTACTTGTTGACAGCCAATGATGGTGAAAAAGTTTCCACAGCAGCCAACTGTTTTTCAGCTGCCAAGCGATCGAGCTGTCAAACTGTCAGTCGGCCCTAAAGGAAATGAATGGATGTCTGCAGAATTGTTGATAATGTTTGTCGTGAGCGCTCAGTTAGTGTTGATTCTCTGAGGAATTGAAGTATTTTATCAAAGTGTCAACATTGAGACTTTTTTTCGGCAGTATTTTATTGTAATGATTAACCATTAAATCTGACTGAAGTAGCAGCCATTAAATTTCTTAATTGTTGCACAATCACACTCCTGCCCAGTGTTTTTTCAGTAAAACACTATGCAGATTTTTCTTCCTCAGGCAGTTAGTGTACCGTTTGTCCCTCACTCTTGGCTCCCACTTGGTCCCTACAGCCCCCCACAAATGATCTGACGCTGATCTGGGTCGTTGAACAGAAAGAAACAGACAACAAAGTCCAAAGGGGGCATAAGCCGGCAAGCTAAAGTTCGAAAAGGGCAGGCAAGGGTCAAAAAACAAGGCAGGCAGGATAACTAGACTGGAGGCTGGAAAGCTACGGCTTGGACAGCACAATAGACAGTTTGGCAGGGAACAATGGCTCAAGGGCGGGTATGTATACAGCAGAACTCATGAGGGAATTGGGATCAGGTGTGCAGGTGGATGAGGAGGTGATGTGGAAAGGTGGTAACACACTGGGGACAGGGAGGGAGAAGATACAACTGGCAGACATGCAACAGAGCAAAAAGGCTTACTAGACATTTAGCTTCTCTGTTTTTTCTTTCCTTATTTCTTCCCTCTGTTGTTGTTGTTGTTGTTTCTTTGACTCATTTCACGACTGGCCACGCTCACAGAAAGCTGGTTTAGGCCCTGAAATTGCTCAACTTCATTAAAGGGGAACTTCACTGATTTTACACATCAGAGTGTTTCCAGGTGTTGCGGAGTACTATTGCATATGTGGAAAAAGTTGTGTAAAGCCTTTAGTGTCTCCAGAAGGACCTGTGTGTCTGATAAATTTATTGAAGTTGAAGTCTGATTAATTGCAATTTTTATTAATTTATTTTAAGGGGAAGGTGAGGATTTAGGTCTGAACACACGGCGTTATAGACAAACAGAAATCTGCAACAGATCTTGTTTGTTTATCATTTTCATGTACAAGAAGTTGCATATTACAGCTTTAATGTGGACTTTTTATGGCCAAGCCAAAGTTTAACTGTTGTCATTACCAGATTGCTTCATGTTATCCATCAGTGCTGGATCTTGTACTTGTACTTCACTTGAATATTTCCATTTTCTGCTACTTTCTACTTCTACACTGCTAGTTTCTGAAGGAAATATTGCTCCACTACATTTATTTGACAGCTGGAGTTACTAGTTACTTTTCAAATTAAGATTTTACATTTAAAAAAAAAACATATGATAAGCTTGTAAAATACAATTAATTGTTACAGATTAAACCAGTGGTTCCAAACCTTTATGGCTTTTGACACAATAAAACAGTGTCTAGTTCAGGGGTGTCAAACTCATTTTAGTTCACGGGCCACATGCAGCCCAGTTTCGTCTCAAGTGGGCCGGACCAGTAAAACACCTGCAGATTCTTCCCTTCTATGTGAAGAAGCACATTCTGAAGATGGTCACAATGAATTAACAACGCACGCACACAGCAGATGATGAGACGTGCGATCTCAACAGTCATCATGTGCATCAGTTTAACAGCAGCCTTTGCTGGACCTGTTGGGCCTCGTTCAGTGTCCTTCAGGTCCTTCAGGGCTTTGAGCCTGCTGCTCTTATTAGGGCTTAATGGGAACGAATGACTTCTCTGCTGTTTTCACACTTTGCAAAAACTCATCCAGTGGGCCGGACTGGACCCTCTGGCGGGCCGGTTCTGGCCCGCGGGCCGTAAGTTTGACACCCCTGGTCTAGTTGTACTGGACTAAACTATCTAACTGTATATAAAGTAGTTAAACTATCTAACTGCATATAAAGTAGTTACACTCACAAGATACATTTTTCTGCAGAACGAGTACTTTTACTTTTGATACTTTGAGTACATTAAACTAATACTATCTTTGCACTTTTAAGGAGGATTTTGAATGCAGGACTTTTACTTGTAATGGAGTATTTTTATACTGATGTATTGGTACTTTCAACTTAAGTAAAGGATCTGAATTCTTCTTCCACCACTGTTATCCATCCAACTTGGTGGACAGTTTTGTTTAAGGTACAGAAACTTTCCATACTTGGATGTTAAATTTGTTTTGTGTTGTGACGGATAATAGATGGAATGGAAATGACTGAAAGCAGAGATGCAACTGTTAATTTGTGCAGGTCAGATAATAAACCCCCTGGTGCTGACAGAAATATCTCACTTCAAAGACACAAAGGGAAGAAAGAAAGAAACAGCCATTAAAGTCAAGTGGATCTTAAATGAAAAGATGTCATGGGTCAATCAATAAAAAACGCTGAATAATTCCTCTGACAGAACCATTTTCTGAACAGACAGAGGCGGGTGTATTTTCTCCCTCAGCCTTGGCGACGGTTGTCAGGTTGCCTCAGAGCAGAGCCGTCTCCCAGTGATCTCCCAGTTGGCTGCAGTTGGCATGAGAAAGCATTTTTAAATGCCAGGACCTCGGAGGAGCACCTGAATGGCTCTGCTGGCTGAAATAATGGCAGGGAATAAATCCAGAGGCTGGTAGAGGCAGCTCAGGCCGGTGCTGCTTCACTGGGTGTGAATGGGAAGCTTCTTCTTGTCTCCGTCTGTTACTGGGAGACTCTCCCATGGGGGGTTATTTCCCAGTGCAGCAGAAACAGGGTGTCAGTAAAAATAAATGGAAAAATAAAATCTGATCTCATTCTTCTGTGATGGTCAGGTTGTTTGTTATTTCAAGTTGTTCTTCAGGTAAACCAATTTTCTCTCCACCTGCCCTGTGTTTACTTTATTTAACGAGTTCCTCTATTTCCCAGAATGCCTTTTGATTCTCAGTCTAAGCCAGTGGGTCCCAAACTTTTTTAAACTAGGCAACCCTTCGTATTGATTTCTTTTGTCATGGCTGTTCCAAATACGCACCCCCCACACCACCACCACCATCAAACCCCACCTGTGTCATATGTCACACATGATATATATAAACTAATATCAGTATTAAGTGACATAATATAGGCCTATTCTCACTCAAAAAGACAAATATTGAACTTTGACACAGACACAGTGAATGATTGATTGTCAGTCTCATTATTCAACCAGCTGAATGCAACAAGGCTGTTTACACCTCAGATAAAGTCTGGTTACCTGGCTGTTGTTAGAGCGGGTGAACTGAACCAACCACTGACGATGTTTATGAGAATTCGGCCTGTGGATGAAGGTAATTCCCTCCTTTAGTTAATCAGGGAAGTCCCTTTGAATTTATTTGCCTCATCTTCAGCTTTCATTTTCTGTTTGACAGTTATTAAATGTCTGAACATCACAGTGTTGCAGCAGTGTTGTTGTTGTGGAGGTTTGACACCATTACTCAGAGGTTTCACTTCACCTTTCACAGACATGAACGGACCTGCTGATCTTCTGGAAACCCGTTTTCCTTTTTCCCAGCATAAGTTAATTTTTTCTAGTGTTGTTCCTCGCGTTGTTGACACAGCTGGTAAAGTAAATATGCATGAGCAGAGCGTCGGCGGGGGATTTGGCCAATCTGTGACGAGGGGAGTGGGAGCTCTGGAGGCACGTTGATGGTTCTTGGGATCCTGAGGTTTCTGGTCCGGTTCTGAGCAAAGTCGTGATGTGGTGCTGGAGCCCGTGGACCTGTGGGCTGCTGGTCAGGACAGGTGTCTGCTGGGATGGCGAGGATTATTACCAGACAGTCAGGAAATCAGGCAGACAGGTTGGATTTATGGATGTTTTCTTTTATTTTAATTTAAATGTAAAGAGACTGAACTTTGTGTTGTTTAGTGTCTCTCTAAGGATGCGTTTGTAAGAACTGAACTTGTGCCTTCTTTGTCAGAACAGTTTCTGTAAACCAAGAGGTCATCCTGCTCTTACTAATGTGATTCAGGCCACAGTCAAGAGTTGCTTGTACTGATTGGTAAACTATGTTAGGATGCACTTTACAGGCCAAATAATACCATTTACCTGCTGATAAATTTGCACTTCTGAAGGTTAATTTCGCATGAGGAACTTTTGACTGGTTGATGAGATGATCAGACAGACAAAAATCTAGTTTGTGATTAAATCTGAAGCAGAGAAGCAGTTTCCTTTCTCCTTAAAGTTATTGGCATCTTACCTTTTGCTTTCAGAATTAGTGCTACAGTATCGTCTAAGTACTGTGATGTGTATGGGGTGTCCTGGGGGCCTAGTGGTTAAGATGCATATCATGTAAACGCAATGTCCCCGGTTTGATTTTAGCTGCCATACTCTTCTCTCTACTCAACTTTACTGTCCCTAAAAATGCAAAAAGAAATCTTAAAAAACAAAAGTTTATGTTGCTGAATTTTGTGAGCAGAGTTCAAGAAAATCATCAGGTCTTAAATCAGGTTGGACTTAAGTCACAAAAGTGACGACGTGAGACTTGACTTGCTTGTGACTTGACAGTGATAACATCCATGTCTTTTGAGGTGGTTAACATCAGAACAACTGGAAATAAATAAAACAACGACAGAGAGGCCTTGCATGGCCACACAGGTTTAAATGTATTTAATTGTCAGGCCTACAGAGTGAACGTACTTGCTCTCAGTTAGGGATGCACCAATCTGACCACCAAAACTCCAATACCAGAGCTTTCTTTTCCTAAATTTAAAATCTGTATAACAGCTACCTCACTGTGTGGAAGTCATCAGGATAAATAAGACAATATTATGCACCATAGTTTTCGAATTAGTCAAGAACCTTTCCGTTCATTTTCGATTTCCAAGGGGCGGTCTCAATGAGCGCAGAAAAAAATGTGACTCAGTAAATGTAATTTATGGCAGAAACTGTGAATTTTGTAGGAACGCAGCACTCTGGTTGGTTCTTGAGAGAGTAATCAGACTCCTGCATCACCATAGGTGTTTTTGGACCAAACAGTTTGGGGACTCCCTGAGAGGAGCTCCCCAGAGAACTACAGACCTTCAAGGGCTTCTTTTCTGTTTGCATTCGCACCGCCAGTAGGAACGCTGAAGTGACCATTGGTATAGCAACGTCACACAAAAGATTTTTATATTTCGCTTTGACGAGTCAAAATGGAGGGCGGCACGGTGGTGCAGTGGTTATCACTGTCGCCTCACAGCAAGAGGGTTCTGGGTTCGCACCCGCTGGCCTTCTGTGTGGAGTTTGCATGTTCTCCCCGTGTCCGCGTGGGTTCTCTCCGGGCACTCCGGCTTCCGGCTTCTAAATTGTCCGTAGGTGTGAGTGTGAATGTTTGTCTGTCTCTATGTGTCAGCCCTGTGATTGACTGGCGACCAGTCCTGGGTGTACCCCGCCTCTCGCCCAATGTCAGAGGATAAGCGGTATAGAAAATGGATGGAATGGATGGATGGATGGAGTCAAAATGGCGTTGTATTTCCCCCGTCGCATATACGCTCAGTAAAGACTGGACTTCACTGTCGGTCCATTTGTCCGTGTCTTGGTCCATTTTTTAAGGCTGCCGTTACGAGCTGTTACACAGATTTTTAAAGATGGCGACTGCCGGTGCTGCATTGGCTCATGTGTTCGACCAATCACCGTACACTTAACGTCACTCAAGGTTCCTCTTGTGCTGGGAGAGTACCTGTTCTGAAGGAGGACCTAAAATAGTCTAACTAAGATCGTTCCCAGTTCTTGCAGTGCGAACACAATAAAAAGGGGAGGGGTCCTCCAACTGTTCTTAGAGCTATGAAAAAGTTCCTCCAGTCTGAAAACACCTAATGTGACACGGCGGAAATGAAACAATAGATGCTTCCCTGGCTATAATCTGATCCCGTTAAGCAGCATTACAGTGTTCTGCCTTCACAGCGACATGAAACAGCACAGAGGCTTGACCTCAACTGTCTGCTGCTGCTAAGAGCTGTCAAACTGAGACAACAAGAAGGGCGCACACACACACACACACATCATACTCTCTCTGACCATCAGATTCTACGATCGCATGAAATATTTTACAAGTCTAATTGGCTTTTTAAAATAGTCAACCCCAGGTGATATTTCTGACGTTGTCAGACTCGCTGTCGGCATCTCAGACCTGTGAACCTCCTGTGAGCTGCCGTCCAATCAGAGATCCTCAGAGAGGAGGGGGTGTAGTCAGCCTGAGGTGTCAATAAAAGGCCCCTGAGGCAAATTCATGATTTTGGGCTATATAGAAGAAAAATGGACTTAATAATCGACATCACGACTCCTGGGTTTAGAAAGCGACCGTCAGATTTCTTCTTGAGGATTCATATAATGTGTTGTTTATACCACCGTCCTCCCACTCAGTCGGTCAGGTTCTGTCAGTCATCTTGATGAGCTGTCTTCTGCTCCGGCGAAGGTAACCAGCATCCGTTCGGCCTCCACAGGTGTAAAAGGAGCAGACAGAACATGTAGGATGTTCTCTAAACGTTTAGCATCGGTGCTTCTCTTTTCATTTGATTTCTTCCACGTTTGATGTTGCTGTTACCTAACTAATGTGGCCCTCATTATTAAGACTGCAACACACCTAGTTATCATTTAGAAGCAGTTTATAACACACTATATTGTAGTTAAAAGCAGCTCTAATGCCATGTTTAAGTGTTTATGAATGTACAACTAGTATAACTTCTTCTATGAAGACATATGTTATATAATTACAACTGTGTTTTACCATATTGTCATTTATTCTCTTTATTTACCAAAATCCAGTAATGGATGCTTCATAGAAGGAGTTACATTTATAAACTACATCAATAAACACTTAAAGACATTATAGCGCGTTATCAACCATTTATTAAATGTTTAAATGCTTATTAATGGTAAGAAAGGGCAGGGATTACATTTTTTAATTAATTTAATTAATCATTTAGTCTGCAAAATGACAAATATTGACAAAAGCCCATCATACACTCACAGAACTGTCTGGAAGTGATGTTTCTAAAGCAACGTAAGCATTTTTAAGAAGCTACCAGAAAATGTTTCCTACCTTTGGACCTGATAAATGACTTCAGACCGAAAACAGCCCTATACGAGGAAAGTTATCACGACATGATGATTATAAGTCCAGTATTCTCCAATAGTCCTTTTAGCTCTGGTTTAGTCACCATCAACTCCTGAGAAACATATCTGTCTCTTTAGCTGCTAAATGCTCCACTTTCTAGTCTCTAACTTTGTCTGTCTGTCGTTCGATGCCTGGCAGGTGGTGTCCAGTGGGTTTATCAGAGCTTTTTTAAAGAAGGTAGCTGCCTGCTGCTGCTGGAGACACGGCTGATGAGAGCGCTGAGACTGAATCATGCAGTAAATGTCCCCATAAAACCAAAACAAGGAGCTAAAAGAAGATAAACGTCTCAGAAGAGCTGCAGAGTTAGTTTTGCTTCTCTGTGGGTTTGTTGACAAACGAACAGTCCCTCTAATGTTAGAGGTGGTCATTTGATCCATTATTAATATAAACATATTGATTAGTGCAGCTTTAAACAATTGCAACGGAAAATATAATACCTTCACATCTAAAGGTTTACACTCCAACAAAAAAAAAAACACATTTTGGCCAAAACTTAGGATCAAGGTCTGAGCACAGAGGATCTCAGACAAACCCAGAGGATGGATTATTAGTTATTTTTCCATGACTTCTTCAAAAGGATCTTCACGAGCAGGCTTTTGTACGTACGTCTATGATTTATAATCAGTTTATTCTCTTTTTATTAGTCTGCTTTTTTCCCTGTTGCGTAACTCTGTACTTTGTCCATGTCTGGCAGTCTCATTGGCTTTTATTTGATGCAGATTTATTGTTTGTGGAGCACTGGGGAACATTGTGCGCCTGGCAGCAGCCCAGTACAACCACAGGCCTCCACTGCTGCCCAGCGAGCCTCCACTGGGGGTGACGTGCCTTGCTAAACAGCGTCCTGACAGGAGTTTTAAAACTTTCTGTGTCATCTGGACTAAAATACCTTCCCGATGTTGCTGCTCTGATTTTAATTGTAACCTCGTCATGATGGAAACCTTTTGCCGGTTCTGGTTGACATGTACATTTGTCAAACTCTTGCTGGGTGTGGTCGACTTCTTTAATTATGCTGCTTCGTATCTATTTGTGTTTGCATCTGAGTAAAAGCTTGTGGGTTTTTCTGTGTGTGGGAGAGAGTAAGAAAGTAAAGGGGGTTGGCGTCACTGTCCTCAGGGAACAGTGAAACATGTCGGAGCATCAGCCAGAGCCACAGCAGCAGCAGCACAACAACATCCTCTGGTATTGATTTCCAGCAGATGGAAGCAGAGCTTTAGTTAAATCGCGGCAGACTAAAAGTTGGCCGTCTCTCCGAGCTCTTAGAGATTTCTGGCACTCGGCCCGTACGGGTTTTTGTAGAAGACGGATACCAGCCCTGATGTTTTTATACTGACGCTTCTGCTAATGGCTGATATGTTCAGTGACTTTAGATTTTGTGATTTTTTTTAAAAGGTTTTTTTAGTATTCAGTGTTTTATTTTCTTCTCATGTGGTTGAAAAATCCACTGAAACAGCATTTAGATCGGGAGTTTCAAACATCGTACAGTACACACAAACCTCTACACACATATACACACACACATACTGTATATGCAGACAAAGTACAATAATAATAATAATTACTTAAAACAGCATAAAATAAATTAAGAAAAAGAATGGGTCACAGCTCGTAGTTTATTATTTTTATATAACATGCCATATATTCTGTCAAGAGCATATTCAGTATAGATTGTACATGAAGTGTGCATTTCAGAAACTATCCACCATTACAAAAGGCTTCTTACATAACAGACTTTATAATTGCGTGTATCAACCGTCACCTCTAATTAGTAATTTTCGAGATCAGTCGGTACAGATTATGTTCTATTTATCCCTCCATAAAATAAGAATAAATAAATAAATTAGGAAGGGTGAGGGACGCCTCAGAACTTTGTCCCATGTTTATTTACTTGCTAGGTTTAAGGGACCTTAAAAACGGCAGTGTTTTTTAACATTATTCTCATCTCTATACCAACTCGACTTTCCCGCTCCTCTACCTCGTATCTAACGTACTGCTCTGCATGTTTCGGTTGTATTCCTGGAGAACGGCAGCTTTTTCCTTGCAGATGAGACAGGAAGCAGTCACATTAAACACCATCTTTGCTCCAGGTCAGCCTTTCCTTAACGTTTAGACATTTTGGTGTCAGGTGCTCTGCAATAAATCAGATTGCAGTTGAACCTATCTTAAGATGATGTTGACAAGCTGCTGCTGGCTGTTAGCTGCAGCTTGCCAAATGATAAAGGGAGAAAGGCTGACAATATTTTTACTGATTCTACATCCTGCTGCCAGAAATACTCACTCGGGCACAAAACGTGGATTAATCCGCCACTGAAAATAGTCCCCAACAAATGCACTCGTTCTTTTTCTTTAAAAAAGAACGAAACAACGACGAACCAGTGGGCTTGGAGCTGAGAGCCACGGACAGGAAGTCAGGAAGTAGTTAAGAGACGGACTAACACGTTGTTGGTTTTGGGCTTTTTATTGGATTTGTTGATAACACCAGCCTTGTTCTTTAAATGTGAAATAAAAAGTAAATTTGTATGCTCTGATTTTGCAGCCTTCCAAGAAAATTTAATAATTACTACAAAAAAAGGCAGGAAAAGATTTAAATGAGAAAGAAATGTGCGTTGATTCAGACCATAATGAGACACTAAAACACTGAAAACAGATTGACTTTTTATGGGATACTGCCTAGCTTATTGATTTATTCAATGACAAAACCAAAGTATGCAAACATCAGACTTTCCATCTGATTTCTGACCACATAACATTTTATTTGCCATGTATACATACATTTAATTGGTCTGTAACTTTTTGTCTTTTGATTAAAGATCTGCTACCGGCTCAAGAGGTGGACAAAAACAGGATTTTTGGGGGAAAACATTGCAAACTTGTTTACATTTTCTTTTCTTTCTTTTTTTGGCATGAAAATGATCAGATGTTCAATCATATAATATTTGCACAAAATATCAGGTGTTGGTAACTTAAGTGCTTAAGAGAATCAGTGTCAGTATTGATCTTCAGAAACCAGTATCGGTCCCTTCCTCTCATAAACACACACACACACAGTCTCCTCCAGCAGCTGCAGATTTGTGCGTCATGAAGCGCAGCAGCTCGGCGATGAGAAAGGCCGCTGAGGTCGGACTTGTTTGTGGTTGGATTCAGCCTCAGCTGGTGCAGCAGATGTTTTTTATTAAACTTGCTCAATCACTTTAATACCTGCTCTTATTGTCAGTGTGGATCATTTCGTTCTCTCCCAAAAACATCTTTGGAAATAGATAACATGAATTTAAAGGTCACCGTTAATTACCTGTAAAATGCAAACTGTGCCAGTGTGTTGTGTTCGTTTGTTTTCTTGATATATCTTCTTCTCATTTGAATTAATTAGCTAGTAATCATTTTAAAAGCTCGGCATCGTATTAAGATGATAGATGTCTCAGTGTGGTGTGAGACGTGTGTTCCTGACGTTGGCCAGTAGGAGGCAGTGTTAGATGTCAAATTGACACGCTCAGACTGTGAGAAGGCTCCTGTAATGTTGCACAGTAGAATCCATCAAAAAATGAATGGGCTTCCGACTGACTGTGTCTTGTAGCGATCTTTACTGCAGCGCAAAACGGGGACTGATGGGTATCTCAGGTCTTTGAGGAGTTCAAATAAAATAATGGACAGAATCTTAGTTTTCTTTTTGTGGAGAGCGGCAGATCTTTGTGGTTCGGTGGTGTTTGTGGCTCACAGAAAGAGTTTTGCTGCATTTGTTGTCATTTCCCGCAGGTTTGTAATGGACTTGGACTTTTCAATTCAGTTGTGTTTTGCTGACAGTGGTTAAAGATTTAGCAATAATGACAAACATCTGCTTATTCCAGCTTTTCAAGCACGAGGCTTTGCTGCTTTGCTCTGTTTTATATCATTGTAATTTATTATTTTTTATTTTTAGTCTGTGAGTCGATCAAAACGAGACATTTAAAGACGTCACCTTGGGCTCTGGGAACTTGTGATGGGCACTTTTCACTAATTTCTGGCATTTTATAACCCAAATAATTGGCAGATTAATCGATAATTAAGATGATCATTAGTTGTAGCCCTGCTCAGATCCTTTACTTCAGCTTAAGTAGTAATTCCACAGTTTATCATTAAGAATTTCACTGAGGTTAATTAAATATTAAAGCATCAAAAGTAAATGTACACACGTTTCATCTTATGATTTGTTAAATTTATTTAGCATGTAGGGAAAACGTGAGTGATAGCTGAAGCTCTTTAATAAATGTATGGAAAATGCAGTGCAGTTTTTCCCCCTAAAATGTGGTGGAGTTGCAGAGGTATCAGTATAAAGTAGCATGACATGAGCATGTTCAAGTACCTGCTGCTGGCTCAGTGTAAATGTGTGTTCTGAGCAGACAGCAGGGACAGTGAGCTGAGCATCAGTGGGGGTTTCTTCTCCCACAGCAGCCTGAGCAGCACATCCTGGAGCGGAAACAACACTGCCATCACTTCCCAAAGGCATGACGTAAGAGTGGGGGAGTTTAACGCTGCGTTCAGGGACACCGCGTAGACCTGCACTCTGTGCTGTACCACAGTGTAGCCGCTGTTACAAAGCAAAAAAAAAAAGGGGCTTTGTGACAAGAATAGTTGTTTTGCTGGCAGAAACATAATATTCTGATTAATGACTTCATGTTGTCCACACAAGTGTAATATTATAAAGAGTACGGTCTAAACCTGCTCGGCATGAAATGTGCCCTGAGATAACTTCTGTTATGATTTGGCTCTATATAAATAAAACTGAATTTAATTAAATTATATCCAGCATTTTAATGATACAAAAACTACACATATACTAAAATAGGAAAAATAAATAAATATATTTACAAACTCAAAATAAATTAAATCAATTCAAATGATTTTATCAGGAGTAAACTAAATACATTAAGGGTGATTAAACATGATCTCAATTAAGATAAGACTTGCATGTTAAAGCAGACTCACTCTAAAGAAGTCAAAAACACACAACAAGAAATATTGAAAATTATAAATACAACAAAACAATAAAGGAACAAACATCTTAAAACCTTTAAAAATATATATATATTATCTATTACAATACTTCGCTTATATATAGCATTTGTGCAAAGTGTATGTAACATACATAACATATTATAATTAATAGATTAACATTTTATATTTGTATATATAATTAACACATTATGATTGTTAGTTATTGACTGCTGGGATGAAGGTGAAGCACATTATTGATCTGCTCAAGTTGAAGTAATGTTTGGGTATAGGGCATACAAAGCCATGGTTTCTCGGATTGAATATAAACAGTGTTTTGAGAAGGTTAATCCTGCGTTACGTCCGCGGTGTCCGATATCTCCGACAGCCGTGAAGGCAGCGCGGCGCTGGGGGGGCGGGGTTTGGAAAAGCCCCTGTGTGAGTCATGATCCTCCTGAAGTCAGCGGGCAGCAGCGATGATCCGCCGCAGACAGCAGCGGGGACTCGGTGGCCTAAAGACGCGAATGCAAACGGTGAAAATGTCGCTACCGTCGCTGTGACTGAACTCTCGGCTCCGCGGGCACCCATGGTCTATTTCCCGGGGATGCAAACCGAGGCGCGCAGCGTCAAGCCGGGACAGCTGGTCGAGATGTTTGACTCGTCGTGGAGGGTGCGGAACATTTGGGACGGGGTGAGGCTGGAGGTGGTGGAGGACCGCAGCCCGGTGGTCCTGCACAGCTTCACACACCTGGACCCGGACCTGCCGCTGATGGAGGTGAGGAGGAGGCCGGGGATGAGGGGCGGCTGAGGTCCGTTAGCTGATGCGGTTTGTTGTGTTGTGATGAGGAGGATGTTCTGGCAGATCCAGACTGGTTCTGAGCGTCCAGGTTGTGGATTCTGGGTTGATCCTGAGTTAACAAGAAATTATTTATAGTTACGTATATAAGGAATTTAATTTAAGGCCAGTTACCACCAAGTTACATACATTTTTAGGAGTAGTTAGTATATGAAAACTAAAGATGTGATTTCTCTGCTTTATCTCTTGAGTCTTTTTTTGGCTGTGTTTACTCCATTTTTAAACCAGTTTATCAAATATTTAAACAGCTTAAAAACAGCTGTAGATATCCAAAATATACAGTACCAAAGTTCAGGATCATTTGTACTTACGTATGGCTTGTCTTATACCTCAGATGATGTAATCTAACATGAATACATGTACTAATCATATATTTTTAAACCCTGTGAAGTCTTATTATAATAATGTAGATGCTATTTAAACAGCTTATCAATATCAAATGCTGAGTTGTTGGAAATGCTGGGACAGGACTCTGTGAGGTGCTTTAATGGACATAATGAGCTGGTAAAGTAGAATAATACTAGACATTTCAGAGTGAAACATACTGTGGCTCCTCAGACGTTAACTGCAACAGGATGACTTGCTTTTTTTCACAGGTTTCACCCCCTTGTGGTTATCAAACCCCCGTCTGCACGCACACTTATTCAATTCAATACTAAAGAGACGCCAACTGAAACCCTCCTGTGTGGGTGTCACTGAGTCAGTTCTTACCAAATGTGATGAAATATTCATATTTATGAGAACAGGTGGTATGTTTTTCATATCACAAATTGGTATTTCCATTATGTTCTGAGTCTCAGAGTTGTACTGTAAGTCGGTCTAGAAGCTAAATATACAGACTGCTTGTACATTATGTCTGTGTCGTGGGGAGGAACACTTTTAGTCGACAAAACCATAGATATTTTAAATTCACAGCATTAAGACAGGAAATACCTGCAGTAAGGTGACAGGGTCTGTTAGAGACACACTCTGTGATGCTGTACTTAGGCACTGCACTGTTCTGAAGTAAATGCGATGGCTGCAACTAACGATTGTTTTCAATATTTGCTCGTTCTTTTTTTTTGACTAATCGTTTAGTCTATAAAATGTCAGAAAATCTTCACAGCGCTTGTTTTGTCCGACCAACAATCCAAAACCCAAAGATATTACAGTGATATAAATCAGAGCAAATACTCAAGCTGGAGGAGCTGAAACCTGGGAATGTTCATGATTTTGCTTGTGTGACTCATCCGATCAATTGATTATCAAAATAGGTGCTGATTCATTTTCCTGCCAAGTGCCAATTTGTCCTCTGAGGAACATGAATGTCTGAACCAAATTTCATGGCAATCCATCCAATAGTTGTTGAGATATTTTAGTCAGGATCAAAGTGGTGGCCCATGCCCCAAGCATATTAACCCTAATGCTTTTCTGGCTTTTTTGTTTGCTGTATAGTTTATCTTCATGACCAAATTCAGCTAATTTAATTTCCATAACCCCTCTTCTTTATTCCCCACTTGCATCACTTTCCTCTTCAACACATGACCCAAAGATACAGTTTCACTCTTATCTGTAAAAATTTCCTTTTTTTTTAATGTATTAAGTGGAACATTCTCCAGCACTGCGCTCCTTACATCCCGCACATTCGGTCAGATAAGGAGGGAGGATGAGTAATCATATTAACAGTCTTTTATAAGGCCTGAGATCGGACGAGGATGACGTCATAACTGGTACCACATGGAGACGATCTGGTCTCCGCTGAGTATCCACTACAGCATGTTCTCTTTTTGATTCTCTGCTCTGTTTGCCATCAATCAGGCCTGGACTGATACCGCAAGCCCGTTCTGTCCTGTCCTGATCTCAGAGAGGTAGCCGGGGTCTCTCGTCTCCAGCTAACCTGCTCTGCCTCGTCTCTCTGCTCTAATCTAATCCTCTCCTTTAACACAATTACCTAATACTTAATCCCCCTCCTGCAGAGGCCGAAGGGTTTCCTCCACAATCGCCGCCTTTCTTCCCGTCAGTCCAGAAGCTTAGGTGAACGTTATTCGATGTCGTGGGGTCACTGGGGTTGATGTGGAGGAGGGGAAGGGTTGGATTCAGTCATTTGTCGATCCCTCGGGCTCCATGTAACCAGCATCAGAGTAGAGTGTGTACTGTATTGTATAGCTGAGGGGATCAGATGGCTTTGAAATGGAGGTTTGCTAACAGGTCAAGTTACCGCTGTGTCAGGCTTCTGACAGAAAAATGATGCCGTGTTTCCCCAGTTAATGCTGAGTTCTCTTTCATACTTGTTTCTTTTATTGTTTTGAATGACAAAAGGTCTGAAATGAGTGCCGCATCAGCACCAAGTGCTGCTTTTTATCTGACTTTGCCAGATAAATATGTAATGGTTGGCTTCATGCTGGCTGATCATTTTTGAATTTTCTTGGTTACAAACAATCTGAGTTTCTGCTCATGCTTATTGCCTAATTCCTCTTCTATTGATTTATTTTTTATTGATTTATTAAGTTATGGCCACCATTTGCTGCACGTCCAAGCATTAGGGCCGGGTATCATTTGAAATGTTTTGATTCTGGTGCTGATACAGTACCTGCGTTAGGCTGCCGATAAGATAACAACTATTTTTATTATTGATTCATTGGCTGAGCATTTTTTATATAAATAAAATGTATAATATATTGTGTAATGTATGTTAAAATATCAAAAGTCCAAGTCGATGTCTTCAAATAGCATGTTTTGTTCAATAAACAGTCAATAACCCAAAAATGATCAGTTAACTGTCACAAAGAAAAGCAGCAAATCAACCAAACTGAGATGCTGGAACCATGAAATACTGCCTAGAAAATAATTGATTATCACAATAGTTGTGATTGATCAACTAAACAAATCATGGTACAAAGAAGCCATTTTCAAATGTTGAATGTTGTCTAAACACAAGCAGCTGTACAAGAACTTTGCCTGAATAAAATAGTCTGAAATTGCCAACATTTTGATTTACCAGATGAAGACGTCCGAGCTGCACTCAGAAACCGTCTGACCAAAGAATACATTTTCAAGATGACAAATCTGAGCGATGCCAGCTTCTGGTTCTTGACAGTTTTTGATACTCTGTGATAAGGACATATTTTAGTAGTACGAAAAAGTACTGACGTTCAGTACCCTAATCAATTGTTGATGATTGTCAATCTAAGGCAGTTTACAGCTCACTTCTGTTTTTGAATTTTAAGGTCGATATGGTTCAAATATAACAACATTGGGTCCTGACCTGTGTTCTGTGAGTTTTGTTAGTCTTAAACTGCCAAATTTTGTTCACAGTTTGGTGTGATGGGAAAGAGCGAACAGTGTGTAACTCAGCTGTTTGGATATCCCGTGTTTAAACCTTCTTTCTGTTTGAATTTATGTAACCGTGTAGTCCCACTGTAATCGTATTTTCATGGGAGCCGAGTGAACCACGCCGACACAGATGTAGAAAGCTGCAGCCAAACAGTATACAACAGTGCATTTAAGCTAAAAATAGGTATAATTAAGAGTGGAGGCAGCGTTCTGAGAGCTCTCCAAACGCTGTAGTCCAGCAGCAGAGCAAACCAGCAGGATTAGGGGCCAAACCAACATGATACACTGCTAAACAAAGAATAGACTGCTGCTTATTGAGACTGTCTCAAGAGGCTTTAAACAGTAAGTCCTTCAATGTCAGCTCATTCACTTAGAAATCAGTTTGCATCAGAGAATGACGCCTGCAGCTCCTGGACTCCCAGAACAGTTCAGACCAGTTCAGGACTGCTGGGTCTGAACAACAGAGCTGCTGTTTTCTCTGTGGCTCCGTTCACCTTCAGGCTTTACAGAGACTTGTATCTGATTCGGTTTGGCAGTCTTCAGATCTGTTTTAGGAAGTAATCAATACTCAGTGCAATTAGGAACAGAGACGCAGAGCGACTGTAACTAATCTAAAAACAACTTTCTTTCTGTCTATCATGGTCTGTTTGCCCTCAGTGCTAACAGTGACTCAGCCAAGCTTACATGCAGTCCCAGATGAATGACATAATAACACTGTACAACTCTAATTATCCCACACGGAAGAAATAATCTCATAGGCAATCAAAAACAAACAGAATATCTCATTACAGAAACAGGACAGCACATAAAACTGGTTTAGAGTTTCCTTGTTGTGATGTTGGGTGCAAGTATTTTTATCCATGTGACCCAGATCTGCAGCAGTGAGAAAATCTGATCAGAAAACCTCACATCTGAGACACACGTGGAGAAGGAGATGTTGTATTGGGACGCTGCAGTGGGAACAGAGGCCGAGTGAGGGGAGGTGAACTGTGATGTTGCTCTAATTTAAGAAAACCATTGATTAAGTTTGGCCGAGCGTCGCGGTGAGAAACAGGAGCCGGGCCGTCCGAGTCGGTACAGAGCAGCTTTTGTTTCCACGGTTCGTTTTGAAGAGTAGCCGAGAGCTGGATCTCAGCGCCGGACAGAACGACAGAAACAGACAGCGGCTGGAATGTGAAGGCCCGACGCCTGGAAGAATACTTAAATCGTCTGATTCTGCACTCGCTGTCTGTCTGGTCTAGTTTAATTACCTGGACTGGTCTTACATAAGGCAACTTTGAAAAACATATTAACTAAAGTGTATTGATAGAGAAGCTCCTAATCAAAGGTCCAAAAGCAGAGTTGTTTCCCCTCCATGTGACACAAATCTAAAGGGTTTCTAATCAGGCTGTTACAAGCTGCATGGAGTTGCCTTTTTACATTTCCTATCTGGACCGAAACAAAACCAGATTCTGACGTGCAGCCTGCGTGGACCTCTAATCTGAGTCTGTAAGGGTATGTAAATCTTAACATTATTAAAGGAATATTTCAACATGTTTGGATTAGAGGAGAAGATCGATGTCAGTCTCATGTTTCTGCCTTAATACAGAGCCGGAGCCAAGAAGGGATTAGCCTAATATCAAGACTTAAAAAGCAGGAAGAAACATTGACGTTACATACGTATACATGCACACCAATTTTCGTGCGTTGGAAACAAACCAACTAGCCAACAGTTTGCAGGACTGGGGTAGAGATGCATGCACAGAAGAAAAGAAAAGGAGAAACACAGCTAGTGTTAAACATGATGAAAGACTTGGAGATCAACAGGTTTTTGGATATGAGCAAATATCGCAACGCCGACCTTTTCAAGAAGGTGGATGAACGAATGAAAGAGGGAGGCTGAGTTCACACGGTCCAACAGGGCTGCATGGAAACAGGAATATTAGTGGAATATTCATTTTCATCAGCCATGTAAACAGCTTAGTAGGAATATTGTCTTTTTTGGAATAAGGGCAAAAAACGAAATTTTGTGCATGTAAACGTAGTCAATGTCTCTCATTAGTTTAATCCGTACAGAAACAAAATTCCATTCTTTTATTTTAGGGGGAGTTATGTGCTGGGACTATTTCTTGACAAACGACAGTTTATCCATCCACCCAGAACTTCTGTGCAGAGTTTCCTGGTATAGCACTGGTTGCCAGATACCTGAGAGCTCAGGTTTTGGTTTTGGTCTCTGTCCAGGCATGATGGTACCCAACCTGGCAACCTCACTGTGACAGCTATGGAGAGACGTGACATCTTCTGTAATTCTTAGTCTGTACTCACGTACAGTATTTGATACCACTTTTACTGGATATTGGATAGATAATTTAACTGTAGAATGAAAATGACAGAGATTTATCTAAAAAACACAGTGTCGAGAGCAACACTGGAGAGTTAGTACCCTGCAGAGGACACAAAACAGATTAAAACATTTGATCACACAAACAAGAGATAGAGAAAGTACATTACAAAGTTGAAGAACTCAGCCAGTGTTTGCATTTATTATATAAACAAGACTCTGTCTAAATTCCTGAGTGTTTGTCTTTATTGAGTCAGATAGTGGCAGGAGAGAAAGTTCTGGAGGGATTTGATTTGATTCAGCAGGATTATCTGGTCCCTGTGCACGGTGGTATGGAGGTCTTTACTACACTGTCTGGGCACAGCTGAGGGTATCTAGGTTTTTGTGTTTTAAAGAAGTTATTGTAATTGTTCTGGAGCTTTTGACCATACCAAACGGTCTTCATCAGCAGATTGACTTGTGTTTCCGAACATCGTCGTCTTATTTTGTCAAACACAAAAAAACAAACGCACAATTATTTGATTTACAATAATATAAAATGACACCAAACAAGTTAATACTCACATTTCAGAAGCTGCAAATGAGTGTGTTTACTTGCTAAATAATTTGATTAATTGGTTCAACACAAATATCAGTTCAAGGAAAACCAGTTGTGTGTGAACGGGATGGTCTGAAGCCTAACAGCAGTGTACAATAGTTCAGGCAAGAAAGGGTGAAAATAAAAGAAACTGGGACGAGGTCACTGCCAGAATCCCCACCAGACTCCAATGAAAGATAAGAGGTTTATTCTCCTAATGAAACTCTGTACATGCATGTTGGTGATTGATAATGGCTGACAAAGCCTGTTTAGCTGCCGGCGTGTATTACTAACACCTGTCACAGTAGCTCTGTCACCCAGTGTAAGGCAGCACACTGACAGGAGTGCACTCAGCCACGGGTTAAATCAAGGTTTAGTTTTTATGTGTGTGCGCAATGACAGTAAGTAAGTAAAAAGAAAGAGAGGAAAATATAACAAACTGTGTGGGCGAGACAAATAAGCAAATAAGTACAAGTACAAATAACTAGGAGGCAAACCTCCTCCAACTTTCTGTTATACTCAGTCATTCCAGTCACTTTGAATTTACATTAATTTCTTGAAGCTGTAAACGAGCCCAGAAGATTTGGAACATATCTGAAGCTACGGCTAAATAAAAATAATGATCTGATGGCAGGAAATGTGGATTGAGGTCGTTCTTTGGCCCACGGCTGATCGATCAACTTTATTTCACAGAAAAATCTGTTCGTTCATGTCAATTTTTTAGCTGGAAGAGGCACAAACAAAGGCAAAAATAGTCTCTTTGTGTTGGTGGTAATTTGGAAAGAGAAATGATCCAGATCCTTCTAGATTAGCCCGGATGCAGGGACAGTACTGCTGGTGTGGTGGTGGTTTTATGCATGTGTGTTCAAAGAGAAGAAGGACAAGAGAGAACGGTTGTTGAGTAGAAAACTAGATATTTGCAGTGATATTTGTTTCATTACTGGTGATAGATATACTACTCTACATTTCTATCACATAGGCACTGGTTAATTGACATCTTTGTCCTTTATTCTGTCATTGTCTTCTTTTAGCTGTTGTCTTTTATTTGCCCTGTTTCACATTTTAGCTACTTTTTTGGGATTAAAGTTTATTAAATGTTCCCAATAACTACTGTTTTAGCCATGCTAGCGGCTCCAGGCTGTAGGGATGACAATGTCGGTCGGTCCAGACTGAAATATCTTAACAACTATTGAATGGATTTCCATGAAATTTTGTACAGACATTCATGTTCCCCAGAGGATTAATCCTAGTGACTCTGGTGATCCTCTCACTTTTCCTCTAGCGCCACCATCAGGTTGACATTTGTAGTTTTCAGTGAAATGTCCTGACAACTGTTTGATGGATTTCTGTTAAATTTGGCTCAGACATTCATGTTCACCGGTTCACATGTTCAGGATGAACTGTAATAACTTTGCTGATCCCCTAATGTTTCATCTAGCGCCATCATCAGGTCACAATTTTAATCTGTCCAATATTTTGGTTTATGACCAAATATCTGCAAAACTAATGACATTCCCATCAGCCTCAGCTGTACTTTGCATTTTGTTCTAATTAGCAAATATTAGCACGCTAACATGCTAAACTAAGATGGTAGATATGGTAAACATTATACATGCTAAACATCAGCGTGTAGACTCTTAGTCTTGTTTGATGATTTTAGCTGCAATGATGTGTTTTATCATGTATCCACAACTTGTTACACTTAAAAGAGAGCTTGCCGTCAGTGAGTGTTCCCTGTGTATGTGTAAAGGTTTCAATCAATCAATCAATCAATCTGAAGAAGAAGGAGGAACGTTTAGCCATTTAACAGGCTCTCGTAAGGTGAGGATTTCAGTGAACAAATAAAGGCTTGTGCTTGCCGAGGCCACGCTGCCTCAATATTTCGACCACTGAAGAGTTTTCTGAACGTTTGGTTACACCCCCTCTCTCCTTCTGTCCCCACATCCAAATGATCTCATGGGCTTTCAGCAGTCATTGTTAGCGAGGGGAAGTCACTGGCTTGTGCTACAGGGTTGTAATGGACGCGCGCTATTGTTGGCTTTGTTTAGGTGTTGACTGTTGTGGGGGTTAGGTTTTCTCTTTCCACTGGGAGTTTCCCCGCTGATCTACATTTAGAGCCCGGCTCTGAGGGGCTTTAAGGGTCATATGGGACCATTGCTATTGAGGCAGGTGTGTTTTCTGTTGATGAGCGCCATAATTTGGCAGAAGCCTTCGAACACACACTCGGTGCGCTGTTTGGCCTTGAGGGGGTTGGCTCAGATTCAGAATGAGGGTTTACTTTTGTCCCTGTATGTTTGTTTTAGTCTGTTCCTGTGCCAGGTGGCTGTGTTTATACAGACTGTACACCATCAGATATCACGATGGGAGGTTTGTTATTTGAAATAAACATTTTTTGGTGGGGCTGGGAGTTTGTGAGGTGTTGACATCTGTATGTCGCTCCCATAAACATTTAATTTCCATAAAGAATCATTCCAGTTTATTACAACCTGGGTCATTTTTGTTTTAGCCATCATTTCTATCAGTTGTAATAACTGTGCTCATCAAGTTCATGTCTGAGATCTGAGGACAAGGCGGCCAGTAAAAATAGGTCAGACAGTACAAGAAACACAAAAGACAAACTTGTTTAGAAGAAAAAAACAAAGGCAAACAGTAAAATTAAAAGTCTAGTTTCCTCTCAGACCACTTAAATTACAAAATGCTGAGAGGTTATAATGGAATTTTTGCCCAAGGATGCCCAAAAAATACTACCTACGCCACCTTTAAGTCATGTAATGTCTTTACACCATTTATCGTACAAAAAAGTGCAAAGAAAGTGAGATTTCTGCAGTTTTAGACAGCTGACATGTAAGCGTGGTGAAGGACAAAACAGCATTAATTAATTTGACTATTGAAACTAAACAGTAAATCCATTCATCCACAGTCATTCTCCACTAAGGCTCATGTGACTTGATTTTCCCTTTTCCCCGTTTCTGGAAACTTTATTTCCCTTTTCTCTGCCTCATCACTCTCTGCTGACACTTTTATTCGCCTCACATTCCTCCAGCCCACATGTACATTCATGGTCAGGATGGTGTAGGTGAATGTAGATCTGATAAGTGTTGGAGCGAGTGTGGAGGAGGCCGTCTTTGGATGCCAGACATTTCTGAGTTTTCCCATTTTCTGATTTTACTCCAGAAAAAAAAAAAATCAAACAAGGAGCCGAGAAACGCTGAACAGAATATTAATTTCAGAGTTGAGTTAGATAAGTTTAGAGTTTTACATTGCATTTAACATTACTATCCAGTCCATGTATTTATATTTTTGACATTTAGCAGATACTGCAGAGAGCTCAGGATTCATGAAGGTAGACATTTGGGTGGAATCAAAGCATCTCATGTACGTTTTCTTTTAATTAAAACGTGATTATCATTGTCACCCATGAACAGACACCCCTTTATAGATTATATAAGCTGTGTTTCCACCAAGCAGTCCAGTCCAGTTCGTTATACATAAGAAAGGTTATTTTTGTGTTTTCATTAGCCAACAGAACCGCTCCGTTCTGTCCAGTTTTTCCGTTACCCCTCTGATGAGGTACCTGGCACACTGACCCGGCTTAAAGGCAGGAACACTGCAGTCCGTTGATTGGTCAACAGTATTGTCACTTCTTGCGTAACAAAAGGACTCAGTGCACAAACCTGCTATTATTAAATATCTCATTGATTGCTAACACGAGACTCTAAACACTCCACGCACTTCTTTAAGCTTGGTGTACCAGATGGTATATATTCTAGATGTTTAGATGATAACGGTGATTACTCAGTTGTCAGTATTTAATTTGCCCTGATGTTAAAACCACCACCCATCTGATACATCTGGATAAAAACAAACATTTATATTTTTACTGTAAATACGTTCTGACCCAGTTTGGCTCTGTTGTTATACGCGGGAACATGTGCTGACTAGATTTAGACCAGTCTCTGTTGGAGAGCAGCCAGTAAATAAAAACTCTGCTTGTTTAGATACACAGATCATTACAACAAAGGGTAAATAGGTTTCTATAAATAAAAGTCCTTTCCAGTGCCTTTGTTTTAAATGTTTTCAGTGTCTCGTGTTCAAAATGCAATGTTCTGAAAGTCTCCCAGTGTTCCCTGCTGGAAACGCAGAACATTTGTGATTCTATGGCATAAAGACCGCGACTAACAATGGGAGCTTTCAACTAAACATGTCAATAGCACATTGAAAGTTAACATGCGTACAGTGGAGGCCATAGGTTTGGATATCAGAGGTGGTGACAGAGTCAAAACGCCTCAAGTAACGAGCGGATCTACAGCCTCAAAGCCACAAGTCACCCAGTTCTGAATGAGGAGCTTAACCCTTCGCCTTTTTTACAGCAGATATTAGATGCTAAGTGTTGTTTTTCCGTAAATGTCTGAAACATATTGTGAGCTGCTGTATTTTATGTCGCAATTTATCAGATGTAGTTATTTTATCTGGTGTCAACCATCTTTTTTTAAGGGCTTTATTGAAGACAATCATCATCAAATCAAATGATCATTTCAGCATTTCCCACTGCCCCTTCACCCACCCCTCCATCATCCCTTTCCCCCTCAACAATGCGCATTATTCAGAGTACTCCAAGAATACAGACTTATTCAACATAAGTGACAAATTGAGTAGGACTAATACAAAAACAGTAGGTAAACACAAGTGAGCACAAAAGGAGAAAGAAGATGAGTTACATCTCGTCAGATGACGGGCCTCTAAAAAGGAGATCATGAGTTCCCAGTGGGAGTATCATTCAGCTGTGGATTCTCTTAATCCAAATTTATATCTTTAAGTTTCAGGAATGACGAGAGATCAGAGCTAGGAATTACGAAGGTGGTGTCGGACACTCTTACGAGTAATTAAAAATGCAAATATAACACTGTTGAGCTGCGTTTTTAACCATCTTTTGTGTGTTATGCAAGTCATCTTTGCCAAAATGTCCTATTTGCTGGTGCTGAGAAGGCTGCCTATCTTTAGTAGCCACTTCCAGTCGGTTTGTAACCAGGACGGTGGCGATCTGGTCGACTAAGCACTGAGTCAGGCTGAAGGAATGTGAGACCAACCTAAATTTAAAAGAAGAACACAGTGGGACAGCTTCCTGCCCACGCTTCAGAGAGAAGTCCCTCTTATTTACACTTTAGAGTTTCTTATCGACTGTGTTTGTCAGTAAATTTTGTTGCACTGGGATCCAGATCAATACGGTGTGGCGTGTTCAGCTGTTGGAGGCCGACACTTCCTGTCTGCTGAAAGACTGATTGACTTGCAAAGATCTTTCCACATTTTTTTAGCCCCTAAGTTATTTGAGTGAAGTTCCCAGAGAGGTTTCATCTTATTCACTTAAGAAATTTAATGCAAATCGAGTGGTGAAGAGTCCCTCATCACCAGCTGCAAGTGTAGATTACGTTCTTTAAATTTAAGACCAATTTAGCAGCTAAAGCCCTTTTGTTAATTTAAGTGGTCTCTTGTCAGATGTGAGATTCCTGGTTAGAAAACACTCTCACCGTCTTCTAGACTCTCTGTTGATGGTTAACAGACAAACGTTTGGTCTTTACTTTGTGTCTGTACATGTTTCTGCTTGCTTCAGCTCTCTGAATTTGGATTTTTCGCCTCGACTAATCTCAGCTTTTATTTGTTCCATTCTTTCTGTTTAACAGTTTCAGACCTTTTGAGGTGACACTTCTCTTTTGAAGTACTGATCATTCAGTGTTTTGTTCAAGTTAAGTTAGTAGGGAGAATTTGGTTATCATGGCAACGCTCGTGCTCACTGGAACAGGGATGAATAGGAGCATTATGGTGGGAATTGACTCGGTGGATGGAGCGAGCCGCTGCCCTTGAACGCTCCATTTTTCAGGGCTTGAAGTGATAGCAGGGCGGCCTCTGAGGTTAGGCTGATAAGCAGCACCTCTCCTGCTGTCAAGGCCTTCAGCTGCAGCTGTGCCTCAGCAATTACGCTGTACTGGATTTACAACAGTCCAGGGGTTTGTCTCCTCTCTCCACATTCATCTGTCACACACACCCTCCCTCTGTAACACTCTCTGGAAGGATCTCTGCCGGGGTTACTGAAGGTCAGGCTCTGTGTAAGCTTTAGGCTTTGTTCAGACTGCAGGCAAATCATATCGGTTTCTCAGATCAGATCTTTCAGATAGACTGTCTGCACTGTTATTTGCAGTGTGATCAGATCGGATTTGTGTGACATCCAGACATCACCAACCGATCTGCAGGGGTTGCTCTGGTCAGGACGTAGGTGTCAGTAACTACGTACGCTGGTGATGCGGTTTTCAAACGTGGAAGCATGAGAAATGGAGATCATCGTCTCGCTCACCAAACAATTGCGCTCATCAAAAGACACTTTGAGCGTCCAGACTGAGACACATCTGTAGAAATCCGAATGGAATCGCATTTCAGACCACCTCCAAATGTGGCTTGATTCTGATTTTTTGCTGTCCAGACTTTCTAAAACCAATCTGGATATGCCAAAAAACTGATTTGGGCTGGGAGTCTGAACAAGGCCTGTTTGTTATTCAAACATGCTTGGAGTGAACGTGCCCCGAATTTTATTTTTTTCTGTTCTTTGGTATTTTGTAGTTTATCCTATTTGATATCATTTTGTTGACTTTGCTCTGCTTATTTAGTATTTTCCCCTTTTTGTGACATTCTTCATCTCAATACTCATAGGTTTAAAACATGAAACTTAAATATAAGGGACAGTTGTACTGCTTGAAGATATTGTATCACTTTTTCCAAATTCACAGCCATCCTCATTTGAGCTTGTCTCCATGGTAACAAAGACACAACAGAAGGACTTGGCGTTGACTTGAGATGATACCAAAAAAAAAAAAAAAGCAGGGAGTCACACTGAGCCTTGGAAATGGACTCTGATGACTCATGCTCCCAGGATGCACTACAAGGGGCCGTGACACATGAGTGTGGCACGCCAGATTACATGCCATTCCTCCACCGAGGCCTCGGCTTAATGATTCACGCTACTGTACCTGTGCTGTTTAGGTTAGATATGTGAAACAGACTGCTGATTGGAGGCTCATGCTTTTGAGTGATAAACTGTTCTCTTTGACTTCAAAATGAGTTATACTCTACTTGAAAGTTGTACGAAATGTTTCCATAAAACTGGAATGAGATTTTGAAATTGTTAAGTGACATTAGGCGGCTTTAGTCCTTTATATTTGTGTTCAGGAGAGAACTCAACACACAAGTAAGATTACAAATGTGTGTGATGCTGATCTTTATAGTTATTGATACTATGGCAGTCTGACTGCACATGACATGCCTCAGTTTTCCACCACCCTGAGTTAATTGTAGGTTGATTCAGACTGCAGAAAGACTAGACAACAAAAAGCTCAAAGTAAATCTGCTGTAAATGGTTTAAACAGCCAGTTTCTGTCACTCCAAATGGCAGTAGTACGAATGCAACTTCTAAAATAACTTCTAAAAAATACCAAAATACAAAACAATACCTTAAAAAATGCAGCTCGATAGCTGAGTCTTTAGGGTGCATACCACATGGGTACAAATGCCCTGAGCAGCGAGTCGCTGGTTCCATTCCCGGTTGGCCGGACCGTTTGCTGCATGTCATTCCACCTTCTCTCTTTCCCCACATGTCCTGTTTCTCTCTCCACAATCACTGTCAAATAAAAGCATAAAATGCCCCAAAAAGTAATATATATATATATATATATATAAAGAACGTAAATGATGCATTAATTATGAAATTAGTTGCAGATTAATTTTCTGTCAATTAACTAATCAAATAATTAAGTCAAAACTCAATGTTCCTATTTTACACTGCCTACTCTACCCAGTAATGCTTAAAACATATCTTCTTAACTTAGCTTTTAAATAGCCTTTTTTTAAATTTTATTCTGCATCTAAATGTGGGAGTATTGTCTGTGTTCTTTTATCTTTTTATTTTCACTTGATTTAAACTGCACTAGTTTACTTCTAAATCTTGTATCTCTTGCATCTCCTGCCTGTGCTTTTGCACTTTTATATTGTAAATCTTTTTTACCTTTGTTGTATTTTTATTACTCTGTAAAGCACATTGAATTGCCCTGCTGTATGAAATGTGCTTTACAAATAAAGTTGCCTTGTCTAATTGATTAATCAAGTAATTGTTGCAGCTCTGTGTTGTAAAGTAAACCATCAGGAAAGATCTGTTTTATTCTTAAGCTGTCAGAAGTCACTCAGCTTATGTTTCTAACTGGCTGTAAAGTAGAGTTTAGTTTTATAACTTATTGATTAGTTTCTGTTGCGTAACGTTCAGCAGAGCTAATGTGATTTACATGCATGACTGTTGTTGACAGCCGTGATGATGTCTGAAACCATCTCTGTCGACATCACTGCGCTCTTCTGTGGCTCGTTGCATTTGTGTTTTTCATGGAGAAGACAAACAACAAAGTGCCGTGATGGAGACATGCAGCGGCCCACATAGCTCTCATTCACGCAACAAGCGGCTTGTGTTAATTCCCCGCTGGGTATCTACAGGCTGCAGCTTGTGTTGTAGTGCCGGTTAGCCGGTAAGCTCTGTTTAGTCACAAGCTATTGTTTGTTCATGATTCACAAAGTATGACTCAGAGAGAGCCGGACCAAAAAAAGAAGAGAGCCGGGTCACACAGATGGTCATAATTAAAGGGTTTCGTCCCCAAAATGAGATGTCGGACATTTTTAACTCGACGTTCCGCATGGTAACAGGTGGCATCTTTTCTCCGCCTTCAACTCCCTCTAATCTGCTCTGAGCAGATATTTGAGGAGCATGTTCCAACTTGAAACACCAAACACCAAATTTAAGGATATAACAAAGAAAAGCCAGTTTGTTGGAGTTAAATGTCTTATTTTCCGTCTACTCTGTCTTATAGAGCTCGACGCAGGAGATCGGCGAGGAGGCCGAGGAGGACGCCATCTTCACCATCACGCTGAGGAAGGTGCAGCTTCACCAGTCGGCCAGTAAGGGGCAACGATGGCTGGGCGTGGAGACGGACTCGGCCCTGAGCCTCTACGAGACCTGCAAGGTGCGGACCATCAAGGCCGGCACGCTGGAGAGGCTGGTGGAGTACATGGTGTCGGCGTTCAGGGGCAAAGACTCCACCTACGTCACCATCTTCCTCTGCACCTACCGCTCCTTCGCCACCACCAAGCAGGTGCTGGATCTCCTGCTCCACAGGTACAGTGATGACACACCTGTCTGTAATCTTAGGGGTCACAAGGTGATTTAAAGGAAGAAGAAATAAAAAATACAGACTTTTTTCTAATGTTACATCTTCAGCCCTCTAAATATCTAAACCACTGCGTCACACTTTTCTGATCAGCAGCTACAATTTTTAAACAAAAAAATTTAAAAAACAGGTTTTTTCCTGCTTCGTCTTTGCTTTTCAGGTATTTAATTGTTCAAATAAGTTAAACATGGACAGGTAACTTGTGCCAATTTAGTAACATTTATTGAAAACGAACAGAAAATGTTTGATGAAACGACAAACTTACTGTAACATCTTCCCCAACGATGAATATGTGCTTCTATACGTTTCTGTAACATATAGAGACAAGGGAAGTTTTATTTTTATTAAACATACAACTTGGAGGAGATGCATTTATAATTACACTTGTTTTGACTTACATTCTTTTCATGTCTGTTCTGAACATTGATTAACAGAACTGTTCATGAAATAAACTTTTACGGAGAAACTTGATTAGTTATTGATGACCGATGTCATCTGTAATAAACTATTCACAGCAAACAAGCTCGCTCCTTCGTCTCTTTTACATTTGTAACTTTATTTCTGATCTTTGGTCAGATTTTCTACAAATAAAATCACAATTGAAAGCTGTCGGTTAAAGACATCATAATGTATTTTGAATGTGAGGAGATACAGTTCATTGTAAATGTCACAGTCAGGATCTCAATCTATAATTTGTATTTGTAAAAATTTAATTGGCTGATAATTGGTTACAGTTGGCTAAAACTAGAAAGGTAATTAAATTTAATGCCATTCCCAAATCAAGTTCAGTGTACGACATGTTAAAATTAAGCTCTTAAGAGTTTTTTCTTTTTATCTGAATTTAAATGTTGCTTTTTCATTAACTTGGCTGAACCAGACTGAGACTTGTGGGTGTTTTTTAGGTACGCCAAGCTCCAGAGCGTCCCTGCAGCCGCAGCTCACAGAGTCTCCCAGGACGACTGCACAGAGCTGAGAAAGTGAGTCTGCTGCGAACCTTCAGTGTCGAGCTGCCAACATTAATCACCGAGTACATTCACGGCACCGCTCCTCCAGGTTAAAGGGATATCAGCAGAGTTTGAGGTTTTAGAGGGTTATTTTTCTTTGCTAGACACCCGTCAGACTGAGGGGGGCTGTTTGATGAAACACAGTTCATGAACTGATAAGAAAGTAATAAATCACAGGACAAAAACACTTAATGTGCTGCTTTGGAAATGTTCTTTATTCTCTTAAATAGTTTTTAAAATGTCTCAGTGAAACCTGTGAATACAGGAAGCAGCTATCATGTCATCCATGTTAGCATACCTCAGTGAAAGCAAGGGTTGTGGGTAGCTGTTGTCTTATTAACCCTGTTGACAAGCGTACAGTTTTCCTTTAGTGTTTCTCAATTCATCTTTAAAAATGAGACAAGGAAGTGCAGCGAGCTCTAGCTAATGCTGATGTGTGACTGTATTTGTACCTTTTGAAAAACAGCCAGTGTTAGAATATATTACTATTAATTTAATATTTCTTTCATGCCAACAAAATTGTTACTCGTTAGCATGACACATAACTTTTAGCATTTGACATGAAGACGACGGAACAGTCGACGGTAAATATATATATATATATATAATATTGATTCAGAAATGTCTTGTTAGCGTAACTCATAAAAATCAAGGGACCAGTTCAAAGTGACATGTAAATGTTTTTTAAAGGACGTGATAAACTACAGTATTTTCTTTTTAACTTTGTGCAGCGTCAGCTTTGGACAGGCTAGCTGTTTTCTTTTTAGACTAAGCTAGGTTTAGCATGTCCTGACTCCAGCTTCACACTTAATGCAGACATGACACTATTTCTTTAATAAGGTTAGCTTTCCTCAAAGAATGTATTTAGCTTTTATATTTAGACAAACTGCCTGCGGTGACTGCAACACTAAAATTAGCTTAAATTTGTGCCTCAGATTCATAGTTGATATTTATTTTACAATTCATATCATGACATCTGTTATTGTGTGTGTGTTGCAGCACTGTTTCGTCCATCCTGGGCGCGTGGCTGGACCAGTACTCTGAGGACTTCTGGACCCCTCCGAACTACGACTGTCTGCACCAGCTTCTGTCCTACCTTCACCGCCACTTCCCGGGCTCGGACCTGGAGCGCCGCGCCCGCAACCTGCTGGCCCACTTCCACCGCCGACAGCAGTGTGAGCCTGATCCTGATGGTATGAAGGCAGGACAGGAGAGGGACAGCACAGCAGGGACCCCAGAAATAAGGGGGTCCCAGTAAAGTTGTAGTCCATGTAAAGATGCAGCGCGGAGAGATTTGTTTCTCATGTTGACAGTTTAGATTAAACGATTTGTCCTCATGTAGGACTGCACGTCATGCAGCTGTAGACACAATGTCAGTTCACATATTGTAATACTTGTCGTTGTAAAGAACAGTTTGGTTGTACATGTGATAAGAACCAGTCGACAGTCTCTATCAGCACACATGAGATTGAGCACTGAGTGAAACGTTCAAATCCTGTGGGGAGAAGAAAACAAACGCCAAGGTCAAAGAAAGGAAGAGACGTTGGAACAGAAGAAGTGCAGGATCTGTGTTGAGGTTAACGCTCGGGTTGAGGCGGTGTTGTGAAAAAGTTTTTGTTTTTAATCTCTTCAGGGGAACACATCGGCTGCCCTTTTGCTACGCAGGAAGAGAGCGGCTTTGAGGACGAGCTTCCTGCTTTTAGTTTCCTGTCGTTTGACCCCATCATGGTGGCAGAGCAGTTCACGCTCATGGACGCGGTGAGGATGTTTCCCTTTCCCTTCATCAACAGATGTAGTCTCTTTCAACCTCCGTTCACTCCTACTGTAACTCTAGAGTTTCCCAGACAGTTTAGCATTCAGGTCAATGAAAGGCAGGTCAGGTTAATAGATAGATTAACCGTTTAGTCTGTAAAATGTCAGAAAATAGTGAAAAATTGACCATCATTTCCCAAAGACCAAGGTGAAATCAGAAACTTTTCTTTTTTTGTCCAACCAAAAAAAGAAAAATATTCAGTTTACACATTAGACAAAAGCAGCACACTGTGCAGCTCAATGACTAAAATTATTAGTTTAGTTGATAATCAATGAATCGACTAATCATTTCACCTGTACAAGCTTTACAGGAACAATAAACTGATGATATCAGGTTTTAAAACTACAGTTTTCCTGTAATAAGAGGCCGGTGCTTTCGTGTGTTTTAGCCCGTTAACTTCAAATCGATCGCTGCTGATCATTTTCCAAAGCTTATAATGAATGTTTGGATTAATTTCCAACCTTTCAGGCAGGCATCGGTTTTAGGGCATTTCAGTAATCTATGAAAATGTGTTTGCAGAGACTTGAGTTTGATAATCCATCAATTATTTTGTTAAAATGACTTTTTCATGATGCAGTTTCAGCTGGGACCGTTTAAAAAACCTTCTGGTGTGTTTAAAGTAGCTTTGGTGGAGACAATTTTATGCAGAAAATTACCAAATTCTTTTAACACACCCCCAAAATAAAAGCTTCTCCAGAGCCACAGAAGACATTACACCTCTTCATTTTACAGTTGTCACACACTGACTAGTGCTCCTAATGATATGTAAACTGACCTTTCTGTGTGAAACTACCCTTTAAAACAGCCTCTGCTTGAAACCACATAATCAAACAGTCTAACTCACTCAACACATGCAAAGGTACTGGTTTGGTCCTTAAAATAATGTATTTAAACTCTGTTTTTGTTAATAATGTTTCTCTCTCTGTCCAGGATCTGTTTAAGAAGGTGGTGCCCTACCACTGCCTGGGGGGGATCTGGTCTCAGCGGGATAAGAAGGGGAAGGAGCACCTGGCTCCCACCATCAGAGCCACCGTGGCCCAGTTCAACTCCGTCACCAACTGTGTCATCACCACCTGCCTGAGCAACCCGACGCTGAAGCCCAACCAGAGAGCCAGGCTGCTGGAGAGGTGGATAGACGTGGCTCGGGTACGTTTAAACGTTAATGTTAAAGGGATGTTTTAGATTTCTGAAGGTCTCCTAACAGCTGGTAGCTTATCAGACAGAGAGAAATGGGACAGTTTGTTGTTTCTGACTGGATATTTGTTCCCGTTGTGTTCAGGAGTGTCGGATTCTGAAGAACTTCTCCTCGTTGCGAGCCATCCTTTCCGCCCTGCAGTGCAACGCCATCCACCGCCTGAAGAGGACCTGGGAGGAAGTGTCCCGGTAGGTTTCCGGTCTCGGGTCAACAGCAGTGGGCTCCATAAATGTTGTTGCATGTATGCACAGTTGAAGGCAGCTGGACTGTTGGGGGTCTGTGATTGTTTGTGTTTTCGGGCCCTGACCCCTGCGTCTGTTTGCAGGGAGAGTTTCCGCACCTTCCGCGAGCTGTCCGAGATCTTCTCAGACGACAACAACTACTCCCTCAGCCGAGAGCTGCTGGTGAAGGTGGGTCGCAGCCTCTCAGCCGCACACACACACACAAAGTGGTCCAACCCCTAAACAAGCAGCACACACGTCCTCTTAATATGGACTTTAAATCAAACACTTGTTGTTAAATCTTCAGAATGTAATTTTGTTCTTGTGAAAATGGAGGAAATAAAACCAGCTTCACTTACAAACTACTTTTAACATTTTAAAATGATCTCTGCTTGTCTTCTCATAACTTAGAATATACAATTTTGAGTATTTTTCTAAGATCTGAGCATTAATTTTTTTTTTAACAATATTGTGATATACTGTAAGACTCGATACTGTCTGGGATTTACTTATTGTAATATCGAGATACTTTAAATCCTAAATCTGATCATTTCCCAGTCTTAAATGCTGCGTTACAGTTAAGTGAGCTCGATCTACCTCAATAAAATCTTCATTCTGCTTATTTGGTCGTCAACACTTTCAAAATAATTTTGAACATGTCTCTTGAAGTATTATTACTGATCCCCACATCATTATATCTTGATATTGAAATATTTGTTTTAAAATATCACATTAGAGCTGAAACAATCACTTATTTGTTGTTATTTTTGATATTCCATTAATCGTTTAAGTATTTTTTTAAGCAAAAATGTGCTGATTTCAGCTTCTCGAATGTGATGATTTGCTGCTCTCTTAGTAAACTGAATATCTTTAGGTTTTAGATTGTTACTTTGGGTTCTGGGAGAGTGTTGGTGGGCATTTTCAAAAATTGTCTGACATTTATAGACCAAACGATTATTCAATTAATCAATAAACACATAAAATAATGGTCAGTTGAAGCCCTAATCTCAATATTCGAGTTCATCAGTAACGCCCAGCTAATGCTAATTCCCATCTGGTTATTTTATGTATTAACAGTTTCTCATTTGAAGTTCAGGAAAATGTAGTATACAGTATCACAGTATATTGCTATCATCATATACATTTACATATGTTTATCCTCTCCTAATTTGTCTGATCTTTTTAACCAGAGTGACTTCAAATCTGTAAACAGTCGACTGACATTTATAGTTTCACCAGTGTTACAAGAAAAAAGGATCAGAGCTGCAACAGTCGACATGACATAATACTAATGATGAGACAGAGGGGCTTCAGAGATGACAGCACAGAGACACGGGGAAGTAAAAAGTAAAGTGTTTGCCTCTAATCAGCCCTTATTAATCAGGCGAACCAATCAATCAATCAGTCTCTGTGAGTTATATAAGGCCTGTGCGTGGCAGCAGGATGTGTGGCTTGGTGACCCGTCCCATCGGTGGACTTCCTCACGTCTGTCTCACAGCAGCTGCAGAGGAACATCCAGAGAAACATCCTGCAGGGCAGAACACCTCGTACCCATGTTCGTGGATCTCAGCATTAGTCATGATGTCCTGGGTGGGCTCCGTGCCGCTGACAGATGGCTGTCATCATTAATCTGATTTATGGAGTTTAATGCGGCGAGGGGTTGACACCTTCGGAGTGTTTTGCAGCTCGTGCTGACGCACTCGGTAGGTACAAGGACAGAGACACAGAGGAACGTGATTGAACAGGAATGGAGACGTTGCATTTACTGCTGTTAACATAATGAGTGAAATTACAGAATTAAAAGATTAGAATGATAAAAATGGTCAGTTTTTAGCTTGAACACACATCTCAGATTGCCACAATGTACATCAAAATTCTTACCTTTTCTCTGAGTCATAACTCAGTCAAATCTGAACACACAGACATGATACACATATTTTTATGTTCGGCATGAATTACACTTTCCAAAGGTATCATTATCTCCGGTGTCCATCGCAAATAAACATCTATCAGTCCGCTTAGAAATCATAGAAAAACGACGCTCCTTAGAACTGCAGAACTTGCCTGAGAATCATCACGTTTTTAAGTTTTCTTCTGTATCAAAGTAATCCAGTGATAGTTGTCTGTACATCCATGGGTACACTGCAAACAGGAACTGCTAACAGCTAATACGGGATAATTTAAATGGTGTCACTTTGTCAAAATATAGCCCACAGCGTAACTCACTGATCCCACGGCAACATTATGCTTCCTGTTTACATCCCCCCAAAGGCCCCAAATTATGGGAGCTGTGGTTCCAAAAACTTCAAGCTGACTTCCCTTCTCTGTCTGTGGCTCTCAGCTCCAAGAAAAAGAGCTCATAAATATATAGTTTCATACATAAGGTTCATTTCCTAAAACAGCTGCTCACTGAAGTTTTTATCAAACCAGGAGAAAATAGTGCATTTGTTGGGGCCTATTCAGCAGCGGATGAATCCACTTTTGGTGCTCTAGTGAGTATTTAGGACAGCAGCCCAAATATGTGTGTGTGTGTGTGTGTTCAGTCCCTTAAAAAAAACTCTAAGGACGTATAAATTGCTGTTTTCAAATTATACAAACTGAGGTGAAGTGTGCACTACTTAAACAAGTTGACATTTCTTATTCACACAAACACCTTTTCAGTGTGCCAGAATACAAACTGGAGATGGTGAACGTGTTATCACCTGTTTATAAACCTGAGTAGTTTGCTGATGTAACAGCAAGTGAGCACCCCGGGCTTCCTCTGAGGGAATCCCCGCTGACGTTGAGGGGAGGAGGAAACCTTTGGCAGGTGCAGATAACAGCTCTGATCTGATGAGAACACCTCAGGGCGTTGCTGCTCTCTCTCGCTCTATCTGCTCAGGCCAGGCTGCATTCACTGACTCGGCCAGCTCGAGTTACAGCGGCTGCAGGAGGCCTCCGAGCGTTACATCACTCTGAGGAATGTGACTGGGAACGCCAGGAGGTGGATTCTCTCCCAACTTTTTCTCTGAGATTACTCAGACAAAGAAAAGTGTTTTTGAAGAACAGTCAGCATGAAAATATGCTCACGTTCATCTCCATGTTCAAGCTTTATAATTACGTTTCGTCAACTTGTTTTCCATCTACTTTCATGCACTTTTAGGGCCATTTACATTTAATATTTCAGCAGGTTAAAAGTGTGCCAGAATTTACTGTTGAAGTATTTCAGGCTGAGTTCAACCAAACATCCATGAAAGGAGGAACCTCAGAGACCTGAACTCAGCCTCCTTCTCTCTCCAACGTCCAGGCCAGCTGCATGCACTGGATGCTCACCAAGACCCTGTGTGTTATGGAAAACAACAGCAATTTAGTTGGTTTTGTCATTTAAGTTATGGATCCATTGCTATATTTTCAGTTGTGTAATGTGTTCTGTGGTTGTCAAGTCTGAGAAAATAATCCTGATGTTTGGGCTTCAGCTTGGAGACTACAATTGTATAACAGAAAGCCTGTGTTACAAGTTTAAGACGAGGGAAAGCCTAACAAAAAATGCCACTGAGTTGCATGATGGGAAATGGGTAGGATCAAGCGTAATTGTATTTTGATCCCTGTTAGGGACTAAAATCAGTATATCTATTTTGACTCTTCCTTTATTAAATGTGTCTCTCAACTCTGTGGAAGTGCAGTACTAAATTACTGGAGTATCACTTTAAGCGTCCTCATGATGTTTGCTGTTAAAAGGAATTCTGTCATCTGGCTGTGAATTATTCTGTCAACATTTGCCTGATTATGCAGTTTGTCAGATAATATCACTCAAATTAGCAACAAAATAAAGGGGGCAGGATCTCTTTTTTAATGAAAAAGTTGGATATTTTAAATGAAGTATATTTATTTACATAAAGGTTAAAGGTTGTGTAGACTGAAACGTAATAAATATACAGTGTAAAACAGCTTTAAGTGAGGAGTTTTTTTCACTTTTATTCAAGTCGTGCTGACTTGCACCTGGCACACACTGAGATGTGCAGAGATGTTTTCACAGTTAAATTAGACATTGTTGAAAAGCCTAAACTGTTTTGCAGCTGCACTACAGTTCTTAGAAAAGCTGACATGGATGGAAAATGATAAGAAAAACATGCTGCTTCTACATATTTAGATGTTTTTGGGTTGCTTGCAGGTAAAAAAAAGCCCTGTAGGTGAAATGTGTGAAACTGTTGCACAGGATTTGAAGAATTGCAGTGTATTTCGTTGTGTATTTAACGTAAACATACTGTGTGTTGTTATTCTGCAGGAGGGCACCTCCAAGTTCGCCACTTTGGAAATCAACCCCAAACGAGCTCAGAGGAGACACCAGCAGCAGAGAGACCTGGTGAGTCCACAGACTGAAA
Organism: Macquaria australasica; assembly: GCA_005408345.1. Lineage (NCBI taxonomy): Eukaryota > Metazoa > Chordata > Actinopteri > Centrarchiformes > Percichthyidae > Macquaria > Macquaria australasica. The sequence continues at coordinate 57,643 of SEMN01001291.1, forward strand.
CAACACAGGGAATTCATCTCAGTGCTGCTGCTTCACATTGTTGTACTGACACTCCGCCCTGGCTGAGCACTGAGCAGCACCAATTTTATGCCAACAGCATCATCTAGTGGCAGGTGGTGTCAGTGCAGTCCGTCCAGTCTGAGGAGAAAGACATTTTATGTACTGAAAACTATTACAATGCTTAGCTGAGGCTCATTTTTAGGGTAATTTAAAATAACTGGAATAGTAGAGTTCGGGAAATCCTCAAATTATCAAAATGCAGCTTGTAGCTAATCAACCACTTTGATTTTACCTGCAAAACATGACTTGTTTGTGCCTCCCTAACTAGAATAATTCTGCCCCGAAGAAAGTGTTTTAAAAATGTCTCTGAGGACTTTCTCGTTTTCTCGCTCGGCCTCCATGTTTGCCTCCGCTGATGGTCCCTCTGTCCCTCTGTGAACAGGGAGTGATGCAGGGCACGATTCCTTACCTGGGGACCTTCCTCACGGACCTGGTGATGATGGACACCGCCATGAAGGATTACACTGAGGTCAGACACCTGACATGAGTTTTTACTGTGATATGTTTTACCCTTCTTGGCAGGTTTTTATGTTTTTTTACCATCACTTATGTTTTTTTAATGTCTTTTTTTTTCAGGGCGGTCTGATCAACTTTGAGAAGAGAAGAAAGGTGAATGAAATCTTGTTGTTTGGTAGTAATGATCTGAAAAACCTAAAAGAAGAGAAGATTTACAAAAGCACTGCGGCTTATAGAAATCATCTCTCAGCTCAGAACTGACAAATGAAATGCCTTTCTTTGACCGTTTCCTGCTCTGCTCTCTACCTGCAGGAGTTTGAGGTGATCGCTCAGATCAAACTGCTCCAGTTAGCCTCCAACAACTACAGTTTCACTCAGGACAGCCACTTCAGAGAGTGGTTCACAGGCGTGGAGAAACTCAGCGAGGCAGAGAGGTTAGTCGGTCCACTCGTGCTGTTTTTCTTCCTCTGTCTCAGTAATGTGTCAGGTGAGATTCTAATGGTTTGCCTTCTCGTCCAATCACTGCTGGTTGTTTTTAAACAGGTTGAATTTTTTGCAACTGGAATGAGCAAGAAATAAGACTTTAAAAACATGCCACAGCTCACTCAAGTACATTTACTTACAATACGTACAATACTTAAGTACAATTTTGAGGTACTTGAGGTACTAACCCTAATTCTGTTTTATGTTCCACAACATTTATTTTAAAGCTTTTGTTACTTTGCAGATTCAGATTATTAATACAAAATATAATCAACAAAAAATGATATATTATTATAGATTAAGCTACCCAGCAGTGCGTTAAGTAGTTAAAATTGGTGGAAATGGTCATTACAGTAGGTGTCGGGTGTCTCATCTCAATAATCTCAAGTGCTATTGAGATGTTGATTTTTAGCTCAAGTGCTCAGAAGCTTCCTGCTGCACAAAAACAACAGAGCACTCAGAAAATAAAATGCTGGTGGTCAGAGGAGGCAGCGAGCACTTAAAAACCTTTTGAAAATGACGATAAAACTAAGGGAAAGATGTCTGGTAGATTCATACCCTTGTGCTGAAATCCACTGGAAAAATGACCCGTTCCCACTGATTTTGACACAGCAGATTTTCTATTTTCCCACATTAAATTAACAATAATTAAGAGCAGATTCAGTTTGTCTCCTTCCAGAGGAAACTGGACTCATCTGCGTCATAATGTAAAGTGAGGTGCAGGCTTTCTGGGTACCGAATCGGTCAGGACGGCTGTGAACAACAAGGTCGTCCCGTCTAATCCTTGAGATGAGTTTTGATTAACGTTGTTATCGTCCTGACTTCCTGTTTCCTGCAGCTACAATCTGTCCTGCGAGATCGAGCCTCTGTCAGAGTCGGCCAGCAACACGCTCAGAGCCAAGAAGAACGGAGGGATCATGAAGCGCTGGAGCGAGTAAGTGACAGTGTTGATCCAAAAAAGTAAAGGTGCAGAACGAGCTGTCAGAGAGAGAGCTGTGTGCTCATGCATTACAACTCACATTATGATCCTATATTATAAACTTAGAATTGTTTTTCTCTAGTGAGCAGGGCCTTTAGTTACCTGAACTGCCTTTATCTGAAGCAGGCTTGTATTAGAGGCAGGCCCTTATTTCTAATTCCCTCTATTTGTATAATTTTAAATTCAATTAATTATTAAATTATTAATTAAAAGTATAATTGGTCATATTTTAGCACGAAGGCTCATTTTGATCCGCTCCTGTATGCCCTGTTAAAGTTACTGCATTACGCTGTTACTCAACACTTCCTGTATCAGTTTCAAATTAAAAGCCCTCTAGCGTTTCAGTGGACAGAAACCCTTACCCTTCATTTCTTAACAAGGCTTTTATTGTGAAACATTTATAGGAACGTGTTGTGGAAAACTAACTGACTTGCAAGGTTCCCATATGGCACTTGAAATGTAGCTGCTTGTACGTTACTACAACATACAGTTTGTCTGAGACATTAACACACACAGTGACTGAAATCGGACAATAACACTTTAGATGAGCAATCCAGAACAACAAAGTGTTGAAAACAGCATGATTACATTGTTAAATGTATTAAATTAAAGCGATAGTTGGCGTGCACATAACAGCCACCGGGAGTTTATCCACCCTTGTTTTTCAGGCTTTATTTGTTCGTGTCGACCACACCCCCGGCCGTTACTGGAGACCCGGCTTTTACTTGACTACCGGTTTTTATTTGAGGAAATACGGTAACAACCACCTCTTCCTCCCTGTTATTATTTCCAGCCGGCAGTTGACGGAGGCCGGCTGCAGCAGCGCCCCGGGCTCTCACTCCAAGTCCTTCGACCACTCGCACTATAGGCCGTACCAAGGAGGCGGGGGGGACAGCGGCGACGCTCTCAGCGTCACCTCCGTCAGCTCCAGTGGCTCGGACCTGGAGGACGTGAACGCCAGCTTCCTATCCGATTCTCCGGAGGGACATGAGAGAAAAGTAAGGAAGAGAGACCGGATAGAGAAGTCACTGCAAACATTTACCAGTGTAAAGGTATTACATCCGAAACCCACAAAATCCAAAATATACACAATGTCAAAAATATAAGCAAGGTTAACGGTAAGGTTGCTGCTTGGTGCATATAGATATTTACAATATAAAAAATCTCAAGTATAGATAAGTGTATGTGCTTAATTTATTTACCTACACAGGTTAAAGGTGGCTGCTGACATCACCTCCTGGCAGCCAATTATATGCTAGTGTTGCATGCTCACCTGTGTGGCTGCTCTCTCTCTCTCTCCAGACGTCGACTCCTTCGGTCAAACTCACCGTCTCTGCTCTGGGGAGAGAAGCTCCTGCAGCAGATACAACGTCAACGGTAACAACTTTTACTTTTTTATTTTGCATTTTTATCCTGAAAACGTGATTAGGCGTGTTCATAGATGGCAGTTTTACAACATATTAACAATGTTTAACTATAAATGTATACGTTCCAGAGTTCTTCTGGGTCAAAAGTGAAATATCTCGATAATTATTGGATGGATTGCCATTAAAACTTTTATAGACATTTATGGTCCAAATCCACCAGCAGGTCAAAGTTTCCAGTTATTCCAACACTTGAGTTCATAGAGTAGATCTTCCATGTTAGCAAGCTAACAATGCTAAATGTTACATAGTGAACATAAGCGTGTTATCAGTATTAGTATAGAGTATTGGTGCTGCTGAAATGATTAGTCAATTAAACAATTAGTTGACTTAAAGTTCATTGACACGGTTTTAAATGAAATGTATCAAGCAAAAATACTAAACATTATTTGGTTTCAGATTCTCAAATATGATGATTTGTTGATGTTTTTTCTATTTAATAACATTGTGAATTTAATTTATTTGGGTTTTTGGAGACAGTTTTTGGGAAATTTTGATGGAAATTCTTCACTATTTTCTTACATTTTACAGCCAAAATGATTGATCTGTTCAAGGGGGATTTAAATCTATTTGAACAGTTTAGTATTTTACTTCTATAAAGCTGGAAGACATGCAAAAGAGAGATTAAATAAAGAATGAAAAAATGAAGCAGCAGAGGCTGAGATATCCTGACTATGAGTGCCTAGTATTTGTCAAGCTTGAAAAACACTGGATCCTTCATTTCCCACAGTCCAACTCAACCTCACATCTCTTCATTAGACCTGGTAAATACTGGTTAGCGCCCACATCTTTGAACTTTGTGACACAGACTTTCTGTTTAAGTCCACAAGCCCAAGCTAAGATTACCTTGATGACATCACTGTGACATCACCAGGGTTATTTTCAGTCTACGACTACATACAACTTTTCACAGGCTGAGCAGCACTCTTTATAATAAACTGATCTTCATATATAAAATTGGTGGCGTAGTCCTTTGATCCAAAAGCTGACTGACAGATTCATTGATAATGAAAATAGTCCTAATGTAACGTCGTGATGTTTTATCCTCACCACCTCCTCTGCTCTCCTGGTCAGTTCTGGGAGTGTACGTCTCTGTCGTCTCTGGACACCTCCGGGACGGGCTCCAGCTCCGGTTCGGCCTCGGGCTCCAGCAGCGCTTCCTCCTCCTCCGTCTCCTGCTCCACCCCGCTGTCAGCCTCCCGCTCGCACAAGCGCTCGGTGTCGGCAGTGTCGAACTACTCCACCCTGTCGCTGCCGCTGTACAACCAGCAGGTGGACGACTGCTGCATCATCAGGGTCAGCCTGGACGTGGAGAATGGCAACATGTACAAGAGCATCCTGGTGAGTCCGTCCCCAAAGTCTTTGTTTTAAAAAATAAATCATTTTGTAGAACCAATGAGCACAAAATATCACAATCTCTGTTCAGGTTCGTACAAAGTTTTAACCTTTATGTTTTCAAGTTTAAGAATATGATTGAATTCAAACATACTCCTTGAAAAATGCTTGATTTTCAACATAATCTGGTGTTTCGTCATCGACACAATCACTCATGTAAACCAAAAATCTTTTAATATTTGAAATTAAATGATCCCGTCATATTTGTTGACTTCCAGTCTGGAAATATTTGGTTTAGGTACCTTGAAAGTGCTTGAAAAGTGCTTAAATTTAACTCTTAAAAAGCTCTACGAACACTGTCTGTGTTATTGGCTGCCACAATCTGCTAAATATCATGTTAGTAAGGTTTTACAGCATTAATGCTTATTAGCAAATGGTATGATAATATGTCATAGCGACACAGAATTAATTGTAGGAAACACAGTTTTCTGATCGCATAATGGGCTGTAAAATTATTTGTATTAGTAAATAATTCGAATGAAAACACCCAAAACATAATGTAATAAATCAAATGGTTGTTTAAAACTTCAGAGTCTTGCCTGTGGGCTGCTGCAGCACAACTTGAGATCAAATATTGGTTCCTGCTGAATTATTTTTAAATCAAAAACCAATTTCAGCAGGAACCAACATGTATAGTAGAAACATGTATAGTGGCAAAACAAGTTTGAACTTCTGAAAATCCTCACTTCACTTTATTTCAAAAGTCAGATATTTGTTAAACTGGACACTTTTACAGGAATATACCAGAATTTATTTTACACCAGAGATTTTGTTTTTTCTACAGTGGAGTTTTTACCACTTTAAAACTTTTCTGATTTAAGAAAACAATATTATTATAAACATGTTGATATAGCATAAATAACATTTAATTTTACATTTTATCCCTGTGAACACTCCTGTAATAGATTACAGGTAGTTTGACTGATGTTTGTCCCTTGCTTCAGGTGACGAGTCAAGACAAGACTCCAGCCGTCATCAGGAAAGCCATGATCAAACACAACCTGGAGCGGGAGAAGACCGAGGACTACGAGCTGATGCAGAAAATCTCTGAGGACAAAGGTAAAAAACCAAAAACACACACATTCTGACTAAAGGTCTGCAGACAACTGGCACAGTCAGAGAGACATTTCTTAATCATTTACACGTGAAAATAACCCTTAATACCCCATAACTGGTCGGGTTCAGGTGGTCCAGTGGGAAGAGGGAAAGAGAGTGTAGACAATTGAGCCTGGTGAGAAAATGGTCAGCAATGGATGAAATAAAGAATAAATAAAGCTTCTATATCTAATGAAGCTGTCTTGTTGGGTTCAGATTTCTCAAATCTCAAATTTGGCCGTACCAGTCGGGTTCGGTTAGGTCTCTGGATTTGACATGAAACGTCAGAAAAGTGGTCGAATCTTATCTGTTAATATATACTTTCTTTCTTTTTTCATTGTCATATAAATAATAATTGAACAACGGTTTACAAAGAACAAAAATGTTGTGAAGTTTTCTAGGTTTTTTTTTTTTGGTTTTTTTTTGCAGCTGTGGCATCTCAAACTGATACCAAATATTTTTATAAAAAAAAGGTGATATATCAGCTTTTTTAAGAGTTTATAACCGCCACCATCAAAAATGAAAATAAATAAAGACTGTGGTATTACCACTTCCTCCCTGACAAAGGAAAGAAAATTCAGTACGTAATTCTGTAAGTTATAAAAAGCACGAATAGAATTAATAAAAAATATCTTCAGTAAAACACAATTGGCTTAATTGGTTTTGTATTTCCTATTTATGTACTTAATATATACTATATATATGCTTTCCTGTTTTTCTGTAGAATTATGTTTTTAGTTTTTGTAGTGTAAAACAGTAATAACATGTCTACTGAGCTAGATAAGATAACTTGATAACTAACACACAAATCATTATCTTGTAATTACTATCTTATTCTGTAGATTAAACAAAATACTCTTTTGGGACTCTGGGGCCTCCGTACACCACCGCACTGATGCAGAACATATAGTATATCCAGTATTTGGTCATAATGTTCTTATTCTTTATTTCTCACCAACACAAGACTTATTTCTACCAGATCTGTTTTACTGACTTGGTGTTGTTTCTTCTCTCTCTCGTCTCGTTCTGTAGAGCTTCGGATCCCGGACAATGCCAACGTTTTCTACGCCATGAACTCCACTGCCAACTACGACTTCGTGCTGAAGAAGCGCGGCCTTGCCCGGCCGGTGCGGCCCAAGAATGTGGCCAGTTCGACGCTGCCTCGCATGAAACAGAAGGGACTGAAAATCGCTAAAGGGATTTTCTGAGGAGAAACGCACCACTTCCTGCCTCCCCTCCAGCCCCCTGAACCCTCTCTGGTCTCCACTCCACTCCTCAGAAGAAACTATTTCTGTTCGGGTCTGTTGGAGGCAAACTAACCTGAAGTGTCTGAGTTTTGGTTTGGACAAAGACTGAGATGCCAGAGGAGATGAGATGAATGACCAAGCAACCTTTCTGTGGATTAGCAGAAAGCAGAGGAGCACCTTAGCACTTACTGACAGCTGTGGCGGCATCAGGACCCTCCGAGGACTTTAAAAGGCCGAGTTTGTCGCAGGACAAGCCCAAGCTGTTTCCGTACGGCTGCGAGTTCACGACAACACAAGGACACGTCTGTGGGAAAAACAAACAGCTGCGTTGGTGTCGGGCGCCGCTGCTCAGTGGCTGAACCAGTCGAACTCTACCAGCCTCCACTCAGTGTGAAACATCACGTAACTGGTTGTGTCGGCTTGTGGAGAAGCAGATCCATTTCATTACCTGGTCCATTTTACAACTGTTTACACCATAACGCCACTCGGTCAGCGCTTAAAAGATTTTTGTTCAAGCCTCTTCCTCACGAGAGGATTTTTGCACCTTCGATAAAACAGTTTTTTTGGCAGCCTTCATCCCTGTAGTTTACTTTTTGGTCTTCATGCACGCCCCCTCCTTCATGGAGTGTACATAAACAAACAATACGAAGCCGCAGCGCGTAAACACAGATGTGTGCGACAGCTGGGTGTTCGAATGTGTTTCTATTTCTTCAGGGAACTTTTGATGTGAGTGTACCGCCGCCTTTACCGTCTTGCCCCGGGGTTCCTGATGTCGACAGTGTTTCTGGGACTGACTGCAGCTCTGAGCGTGAATCGCTCTCCGCTCTCGGACGCTGGGACTCGTTTTTTGACGTGGAGAGGGAGGGATCTGAGCTCTTTTAACTTCTGAACGCTGCCATGTTACAAAAAAAAACAAAAAGGTCAAGTAGTCTGCAAATGGAGACATGGTGTCAAACTCCAGTGGGCACAGCCATGAATCACATGCCACTGTTTTCTTTTTTTTATATATATATTAATGAATCGTAACCACTACACCGTGAAGGATGTGGCAGTCCTTGGATCAAACCTGACGGGGACAGAAAACGTTCCTGAGAGAAGAACGTGTGAGCTGAAAACAAACAAACAAAAAACAGTGTATATATCAATTAACACCAACTGTGCAGTATATTCTTTTGAAACAGGACCATGAGATTTTGTTGATAGACTCGTCACGATATCAACACTTTTTTTTCATTTTGCTTTGTACATTTGTTTTGCATCTCTCTGCTCTGATATGGTGCTGCTAATTATCCCTCTGAAGATGTCGTTCGAGCTGCACTTTCACGCGGCTTTTCTCTGCTTCCTGACCGCCGGCCGCCGTGTTGGAAGACAACAGAAACATCCTTAATTACCTGCCAAGTGAGACGTTTTTAATGTCATGTTTGCTGTTTTCAGAAAATTGTGTTTAATCTTTCAAGAGGTCGACCATACGGAAGTCCATTTTTGCCATGAAAAAAGAAACAAAATGGATAAAAAGTTAAAAATGACAAAAATAAAAATGTCAAGTAAGAATTATGAGATATAAAGTCAAAATTTTGACCTATTACTCATAATTTTGAATTACCATGAATAGGGGTGAGAAAAACTAACATATTTTGTTATAGATTTATCTTGCAATCATTTTCTCTAATTATCGTTTGGTCAATAAAATGTCAGAAAACTGAAAACATTTCTCTTAAGCTCAAGTTAATCAAGTCTTCAAGTAGTTTGTTTGTTTTGTCTGACAGGCAAACATTATTAATTATTAATTTACTGTCACATAAAACAGATAAAGGCAGCAAATGTTCTCATTTGAAGCAGTAACAACAGATCTTTGGTATTTTTGCGTGAAAATTACTTAATCAATTGTCAAAAATCATTGCTGATTAATTTTTGCTGATGGACTAATCGATTATGTAGCTAAATGTTTTTGCTCCATCCATTACTATTTTCATTTCTAATTTTTCTTCAAATGTTTTCTTTTTCTGGCAGAAATGGGCTTCCATACACCCCAGTGAAATCTCTTCTAAGGTTGATTTTGATCAAAAATATTTAATATAATTTAATTTGACTATGATAATTGCAAAAAAAGTTAAAATATTCGGTATTCATTCCACATTTATTCATTGGAAGAAGCCACTGAAACAACATTTTGACCTTCTAAGACACTAAAAGCTGACAGAGCAGCTCTTCAGTGAAGGCTGGCCTACTCACATGTAATCAAATTTATTATTTTATATTAGGATAATCCCGCATGAGATGTACAATATTCTTGTGTTCCCAAAATACTGCAGTAGAGAAACTCTGGGATACAAATAGGCATTTATGGCTGAATAAATAAATTTATCAACTACATAAAATAATAAGATATTCTATCAGATTCCCAGGTTTCTTTCTGGCTGTGGTCAGCGAGGATCTTTATCAAGATTCAACATTTTCTGTAACAGCAAACTGATATTTTGGTTTAATCCTGGACCCTACCACTGCACGGGAAGAAGCGATAGCCTCTGGTTTAGTGGTTTAGTTGTTCCAACAAGGCGGATCATCCTTCATTTCCATTAGTAACCACTTTCCAAATGTGCCATGACAGGCTTGTGTGTTGCAGACGCACCCGACGAGTCCTGCTGACTTTGTCGGCTTTGGTTTTTACGTGCCGGTGGTGACAGCAGAGTCTTTCCTCTCTGGGCTCTCTCTTACAGAAAGTGGAAAAGATGGATTTTGTTTATTTCCAGATCTGGAAAACTGAACTAGTCACAATACAGAAAAGCTCCTTGAATCAGGCAGTGAAATGAATGAGGCGGCGGTGATGCTGCCAAACTACACGAGGGAACAAACTCTTCTCTCTCCTCTCTGTGTCTGTCCATGATCTGTTTCTTTTAAAGGAAAAATCCAACCTAAAACACTTTATCACTATTTTAAAAAAGCAGTTTTTGGTGATGCACTTTCCATTTTTGGGGTCCATATTTCTTTTAATTCCCATGGATACGAAGTTACATTTCTAACAGCTACAAAACTTCCAGCCGTCGTTTTTAAAGGGTTTCTTTTCTGGATTTGCACACAAACTGACTCACTGCTAAATTATCTGTCCGTTAGCTAAGCCCCAACCTCCTTAGTCGCGGGGAACATATGCAGTTTACAATGACAAAAACAGTACCCTTATTACCATCAAAATCATGTGTCATTTCTGAAACATTGGGTCCCAAAAAATAGACAAAAGCAGCTTCTCATTTCTGACCGGCGGCAACTGAAATAACAGATTTTGTCTGACTTTTTAATGTTTCCTGCAGCCTCGTTTTAAAACAAGAACCCTGTAAAAGGAGTCTTACATCTGCACTTAGCTACATACATGATGACTAACGAGGTTCGAGGCAAAAAGTCAACATCCTCACCCGTTGATGAGCCAAGCAAAACACATGGACATAAAGAAACAGCATTTTTTCTTGTATTGAAGGGTAGACTTATTAGTCCCAGTATTATAAGTATGATAAGGGAGATTTTAATGTGTGCATTGCATTGGTTGTATAAACTTTCCCAAATCCAATAAAGAGCAGGACAGAGACACTAAAACTCTAATAGCATTCAGGACCAGCATCCACACACAGTGGATGTAATGATGTGCTCCTCGGCCCTGAAAGTAACTCAGTTACTATTGCAGGTTGTAAGCTAGTTAGAGCAGATAAACACACTGTTTTTTGTTTTGTTTTGTTTTTTGCATTTCTTACATTCTTGTTTTTGTGTTTTTTGGTTCTGGAAAGGCTAAAGAAGCTACAACACTTTGAACTCTTTAAATGCAGAGTATCAGTGTCACTACAACTTCATGCAAACGGCTTCAGCGTGCCGAGCTGAGGAAGTTAGGAAGCTATGAAGGGACAGTAGCTGTTCATGGGCAAACAGTCAATTTGATCAATAAATCACTGATCAGGGGAAAGTGGATTCACCAAAAAACACTTTATGACTGAATATCTGTGGTTGGATTTTTCCTGAGTTCTTCATATCACCTGCAACAAAACACTAAATTCGCCTGGATTGCACTTGCGACCATGTATGGCCTTTTTTTTGTTATTTTCACCTGCATGACGTTCATAATTCTCTTAACGATCAAATGAATGAAGCGCCCCAAAAAAAACAACCTGCAGAAGCAATATGGTGACGAGCGGCAGGAGGCACGTCGTCCGGCTGTCGTGGATGTTGTTCGTGCCGCTGTGGCGTGACACTGTGACCTTTGACCCTTTCACTCTCTGCCTGTTGATCGGCGCGTCATGTCGAGCACTGTGAACTAAAAAAAAAAAAGAAAAAAACGTCTCGTTCCCTCTTGATGGTGTCGTAGTGAACACCCGCCCTTCTTCGCTCATCTTGTTGGCGAGCAGCGAAGGCGACGGGCCTGACCCTACATGTGCCAAAAATAACAAGGACAGAGAGAAAAAGGTTGCTTTTAACAGACGAGTCCTCTGCCTTTTCACAGTGAAAAAAAATCTAGTTTGTATGTTTACTGTTGTCGCATTTTTCTGGAAAACAAAAAAAAACGGTGAGAACACTTTGAAAATGTCTGGACCCATTTCTCTGGAGAATTAAACTTGAAGCAAAGATGTTTGTCAGGAGCTGCAGATGAAGCTGCTGTAGAAACCCAGCTGTCATTTATCCTCCTGATTTCCATGTTTTAAAGTCTTTCAGGATCAATTCTGGTTGAATTATATGAAGGAAACAAAGAATCTCTCTCACTTTATTAAAGACATTTCAGGACCGAATCGTCTTTAATGAAGTGACCAGTGGCCGACAGTGTCATGAGTTTTTGATCCTATTACTTTCCTCCCACTGGTGCTCAACATTTTGCACCAGACTTTGAGATATTTTGCTGTCTTTTTGGCCAAATTTCAGGGAAGATAACCACTTTAAAAAGCACTATATCTGTGGTGAAAACCCAACAGAGCAGTGACACAAACATTAAGAGTGTTACAAACATTCATCGACGCAGTGTAGAGCCTTTTTTTTCCCTCTGTTAAAAATATTTAGACATTTGCTTTCAGTGATGTATTCAAGTTCCTCCTCCATTCTTTCATAGCAACTTGTTTGCAACAGGACCTTCAATGCACCACGGGGCCTGTAAAAAAGTGTTTCAGTATCTCCTAATTGATGTCACGAATTGATTATAGACTACTACACTTTTGTTCACACTGAAACAGTCGATTAGCTGTATGTCTCTTATAGCTGATTTACAGATTACTGAAAAAGACACATTTTTGTAAAGGATGAAGCTGGATTATTCTAAAGACCAAAACTAACAATGTGTTAGTCCTTTTCTCAATACTTTCTGACTTGTGTCAAATGTAAATCTTTAAATTAAAAAAAAACAGCTCACAAATATATAGTTTCATTTTTTTTTTTAAAGGCTCAGTAAACAGCTGGTCACTTTTCCAAACATACCTTGAACGCAGCATCCGTTCCTTCTTGCTCTGTGGTGTTTGGTTGGGATAAAAGCATTCATATTATCGGGCCTTTAATTAAAATGTCTGATTCCTGCAGGTTTCTGCAGCAGCTCCGTCTCTTCTTTAAGTGTGTTTGTGTTCTCGGAGGACGTGAACATTGTGCACGAGTGGAACTTTGAACCGGCGAGCGTTTAATGTGCTGACGAGGTTGATGTTGGACTGGTCTGTGTGTCGTCGTAGCCCGTGTTGACAATGACGTACCTTTTGTGATTTGACCTGATTCTGTGCGAGTTTGAACAAAAAGGCTGCGTTTACAAGAAGAAAAAAAATACTAAAAACTGGAAACCAGCTGGCGTGGTGTGTGTGTTTTTATTTTCTTCTTTTGTTCCCCTGATCTGTGCTCGGGTGCCATTTTCCATTTTAACAAAAGCATTTCAGAACTTTTTCTAACTGCAGTCTCTTGTTTGTTTTACTTTTCCTACTTTTCCCAAGAACACAAAACCGATGTAGAATACAAAACTGTCCTTGATTATGTCTTTGTTTATTTATTGATTTGTATATACAGATTTTGTTTTGCATTGTACATTCTTTCCTTTCTTGGTTATAGATTAATATATTCATGTATATACGAATAAACATTAAGTTTATAAAAGTGAAAAGACTCTTTTCTCTTTATTACTGCCTCTTGTGTTAAGATTAAGGAACTAAGATGGGAATTTCTGCTTGAAAATGACTGAAGTCTTTTATTTGACAGAAGCACAGAGAGCTAAAATAATAAAGGATCTTTTGTAATTAATGTGGATGTTATACTGAAGTCTTAAACTGATCGTTAAAGATCATAATCAGACTTTTAAAGCATTATAATGTAATATATGAATAAACGAACGAATTTGATGCTCAAGATGCTCAATATACACGGAAATACATTTACACAGTATAAATTTTGTGTGTGTGTGTGTGTGTATATATATATATATGGTAAAATAAAATGGTAAAATAAAATAAAAGTAACGTATGGGGCGTCCTGGTGGCCTGGAGGGTTTAAGACTCTGACCATGTAATCACAACGTCCCTTGCTCTCTCCCCTACTTTCAAATAAAGTCATAAAATTCTCCCTAAAATACTTAAAAATACAAAATAAAAATCAAATGGTTGGAAGTGCAAATTGCAAGCAATGAATAAACTGTACAAAAAGATGCATCTATCTGCTTCTCTGATTTTTTCAGTGATTCAAAATTACAAATTAAGAATGAATGAAGTGAAATAATGGCAGTTCAGTCTGAATATCAGGCTACTGGTGTTACGTGATATTATGGTTATTATGTTACTATTTAACTATATAAAAGCATTTACAGAAAGGTGCATCTGTGCTTCTGTGTTACAGATGTGCCAGTCAGTGGTGCACTTTGGTGGTATCATTATAATTAACTTAAACATAATTCTTGTACAATAAACGGAGATTTTATGATTTTAGGGTATTGATTTAAATAAGTAGTAGCAAAGTTATATTTTAGAAATAAGATAAAGGCTTTTAATTTGATAGATGGATAGATTCACGGATTGATTGACTGATAGAATGATAGGTTTATCATTGATAATTGATTAATTTGTTGATTGGCACAGTAGCGCTTAGTGAGACTGCTGGGAACATAATGAAACAAGTTTTACAAGTTTTGGGTGGATTGGGGATGCAAAGGCAGGAAACAGGATTACGTCAGGTACAGTACAGCCCCACAGTCTCAGTCTCTTCCATTCCTCCCTGGTTATTCTCCTCGCCTAGTGTAGACCTCAACATACAGCAAGAACTGAAGGACAAGTCAGAGCAACTTCCAGTATGGAGCATAGTCCAGAACTATTTTCAGCAACATTTTTCAGACTCAGTGTTTTATTCACAGATGGCTCCAAAGATCCTGATACAGGGCTGCAGGTGCAGCAGTATATATTCCGGTGAGTGAGTCATATATTAAGAAAAGAGCATCAGACCACTTGTCAGTATAAACCACAGAGCTATTGGCAATATTATTGGCCCTGCAGTGGACAGAGGAGAAGGAGATAATGAACACCGTGGTTGCACCTGACAGCTTCTCAGCATTAACAAGCATAAGATCTGTCAGATCATCATTTAGAACTGATATTCTCAATGAAATATTCCTCATAATGTACAGGATGTAAATTGAGGGTATATCTACTCGCTTCCTTTGGGTTCCTGCTCGTGTTGGTGTGGAGGGAAATGAGCGGGTGGATATTCAGGCCAAACAAACACTCCGAATTCAGCATGTAGACCTACAAGTCCCACTGAGCAGAGCTGAAGCTGAGACACTCATTAGGACAATCAGTATGGCAGGAGCACTGGGACGAGAAGGAGACATCTATATAATATACAAAGATCTGTTGGTGCTGGAGGACGGAGGGCTGGAGACGAAGGGAAGAAAGAGAACAGGTCACACAGGTCTCAGTCACACTTTATATAAAACAGGCACAAACTGTGGCCAACCAGAACCAGTGGAACATATAATAAACACAATATGGAGAGGAGTCACCTGTTTCAGTCCCTGAGGACTGAAGAAATCACGAAGACTCTTCATTGTCAGGTCTCCTGGAGAAAACAGCAGGCGAGATACACTACAACGGTATCTGGGTCCAGTTTATCTGGGTCCAGTTTATGTGGGTCCAGTTTATCTAGGTCCAGTTTATCTGGGTACAGTTTATCTAGGTCCAGTTTATCTGGGTCTAGTTTATCTGGGTCCAGTTTATCTAGGTTGTTTATCTGGGTCCAGTTTATCTAGGTTCAGTTTATCTGGCTCTAGGTCCAGTTTATCTGGGTCCAGTTTATCTAGGTTCAGTTTATCTGGCTCTAGGTCCAGTTTATCTAGGTCCAGTTTATCTAGGTTCAGTTTATCTGGCTCTAGGTCCAGTTTATCTAGGTCCAGTTTATCTGGCTCTAGTTTATCTAGGTCCAGTTTATCTGGGTCCAGTTTATCTGGCTCCAGTTTATCTAGGTCCAGTTTATCTGGCTCCAGTTTATCTGGCTCTAGGTCCAGTTTATCTAGGTCCAGTTTATCTGGCTCCAGTTTATCTGGCTCTAGGTCCAGTTTATCTAGGTCCAGTTTATCTGGGTCCAGTTTATCTGGGTCCAGTTTATCTGGCTCCAGTTTATCTAGGTCCAGTTTATCTGGGTCCAGTTTATCTAGGTCCAGTTTATCTGGGTCCAGTTTATCTAGCTCCAGTTTATCTGGCTCCAGTTTATCTAGGTCCAGTTTATCTGGGTCCAGTTTATCTGGGTCCAGTTTATCTAGGTCTAGTTTATCTGGGTCTAGTTTATCTAGGTCCAGTTTATCTGGGTCTAGTTTATCTGGGTCCAGTTTGTCTAGGTCCAGTTTATCTAGGTTGTTTATCTAGGTCCAGTTTATCTGGGTCCAGTTTGTCTAGGTCTAGTTTATATGGGTCCAGTTTATCTAGGTCCAGTTTATCTGGCTCTAGGTCCAGTTTATCTAGGTCCAGTTTATCTAGGTCCAGTTTACCTGGGTCCAGTTTGTCTAGGTCTAGTTTATATGGGTCCAGTTTGTCTAGGTCTAGTTTATCTGGGTCCAGTTTATCTGGGTCCAGTTTATCTAGGTCCATTTTATCTAGGTCCAGTTTATCTAGGTCTAGTTTATCTGGCTCCAGTTTATCTGGGTCCAGTTTATCTATGTCCATTTTATCTAGGTCCAGTTTATCTAGGTCCAGTTTATCTAAGTCCAGTTTATCTAGGCCCAGTTTATCTGGCTCCAGTTTATCTGGGTCCAGTTTATCTAGGCCCAGTTTATCTGGCTCCAGTTTATCTAGGCCCAGTTTATCTGGGTCTAGTTTATCTGGGCCCAGTTTATCTAGGTCCAATTTATCTGGGTCCAGTTTATCTGGGTCCAGTTTATCTAGGTCCAGTTTATCTAGGCCCAGTTTATCTGGGTCTAGTTTATCTGGGCCCAGTTTATCTGGGTCCAGTTTATCTGGGTCCAGTTTATCTAGGTCCAGTTTATCTAGGCCCAGTTTATCTAGGCCTAGTTTATCTGGGCCCAGTTTATCTGGGTCCAGTTTATCTAGGTCCAGTTTATCTAGGCCCAGTTTATCTGGGTCCAGTTTATCTAGGCCCAGTTTATCTAGGCCTAGTTTATCTGGGCCCAGTTTATCTGGGTCCAGTTTATCTAGGTCCAGTTTATCTAGGCCCAGTTTATCTGGGTCCAGTTTATCTAGGCCCAGTTTATCTAGGCCTAGTTTATCTGGGCCCAGTTTATCTGGGTCCAGTTTATCTAGGTCCAGTTTATCTAGGCCCAGTTTATCTGGGTCCAGTTTATCTAGGCCCAGTTTATCTAGGCCTAGTTTATCTGGGCCCAGTTTATCTGGGTCCAGTTTATCTAGGTCCAGTTTATCTAGGCCCAGTTTATCTGGGTCCAGTTTATCTAGGCCCAGTTTATCTAGGCCTAGTTTATCTGGGCCCAGTTTATCTGGGTCCAGTTTATCTAGGTCCAGTTTATCTAGGCCCAGTTTATCTGGGTCCAGTTTATCTAGGCCCAGTTTATCTAGGCCTAGTTTATCTGGGCCCAGTTTATCTGGGTCCAGTTTATCT